>ML396205.1:0-23876 GCA_005239525.1 Nicotiana knightiana | reverse complement strand
ACCCGGCATCTTCAGTTTTGTATTTCTTTTCAAGCGCTATCCACAGTTCTTTTGACGTTTCCATGCCACTGTAGACATTATACAAAGCATCTTACAGCCCGCTTAGAATATAATTCTTGCACAAAAAAATTTGAATGTTTCCATGCCTCAATCACGAGAAAGCGTTCAGTCTCTGGAGTTTCATCTGACAGCACAGGAACATCTTCCCTGATGAACTTCTCGAGCCTTAGAGTAGTCAAGTAGAAGAACATCTTTTGCTACCAACGCTTGAAATCAATCCCGAAAAAATTTTCGGGTTTCTCAACTGGTGCCAATGTTGCCGGTGTTGTTCGGCTCGTTGAGGAATTGGCAGTTACCATCGGAACAAATTGGTTTCCGTTGTCATTCATCATTTTCTGTAAAATAATGACACAAACGTTAAAATCACGTAGATTTTAATCTCCAATAGAGTACAAAACCGCAAAGGTTTTACTCTCCAGAAACAGTGAATATAACACAAATACAGAAAAATATTAAATTCCTTAAGCTTATTAGTAATCTCTATTTGTAAAATAATTCTGGAGAAAATAAAATAACATAAACAGAAATTTAAATGAAATAACAAAACCAATTCGAGCCCACTGAATTCACAGTGTTTCTTTAAGGAATTTAATCCCCTCCTAGTACACAAGGTTATGCAATATTTCCTCTCAGGATAGAACGAATTACACACTGGTGTAGTGGTACTTCAAACCCCAGTGTTTAAGCGAACACAAAGTTCGGTAGCAAATTACACTTACTTTTCTTTCTTTGAAGTTAAGAATATGCAGAAGAAAGGAGGAGTACTCAGAAATTAGTATGTAAAATCTGAGAGAATGGACTTGTATTTATAGCCAAAGTTGGGCTGAAATCTGAAGAGGTGCAACTCTTTAGAATGGCTATTTTTTCAAAACGACCATAGAATAAATGCCATGACATAATTGGCTATTTACTCAACACTAAAGAGGGAAAATTGAAGGGTAGTTAATTTTCTGTTACAAAAACAGAAAACTGAATATTGGATAACTGAAATGGATTTAAAATTAATATTTATTTTAATATTAATATTTTGTTATTAAAATAAATATTTAATAATATTTCTGTGAGGAAACACAGTGAAACAGCCCCTAAGGGGTAAACAGATCGGCACTAGGCCCCAAACATGGCTTACAGCCCAAATCATATCGAAATATATCAATACCATTAAGCATAGGCTTAAAAATCGGTTTCGCAACTCAATAGTTGCCTAAATAGGGAATATATTTTCAAAGTTCCAATCTTTGCATTCCAAAACTCGTGAAAGGGTGCATAATCCTGGGTTTCGTACCCTCAGGACAGGATTTAAAGACATTACTTACCTCAAAACTAGCCTAGAAACTATTCCGCAACACGCTTGCCTCTCGTATCAACTTCCGAAGGCTCCAAATCTACCAAGTTCAGATTTTTATCATCAATTTATGCTTAAGGAATAAATTCCAATCGAAAAATATCAAATTTAGCTCAAAAATCCGAAATTGATCAAAACCCGACCACCGGGCCCGCGTCCCGAAACTCAGAAATTTTTATACAATATTGTTCTTCATTATCTCACGAGTTCTTACATATAAAGAACGCCAACATCGGAGTTCGTTTGACCCCTCAAATCGACCCCTAAAGGTCTCATAATCTCAAGCCCTAAACCCCCTTTTTTTTCTACTGATTTTCATGAATTTAACACTGATATTATGTTCTGTAATCATCCATAAATGAGTTTTAAGGTCCAAAACACTTACCTCTATGAAGAACATTGATTTCCCTCTTCAAAAATCGCTCCCAAAGCTCTCTGTCCGTACAAAAAATGGTGTAAAAAGGGTTTAAGTCGCGGAGGTTTATTTTATAACTACCCAGCTATTTCTTCACTGTGATCGCAGAAGTCCTCACGCGATCGCGAAGAACAAAATTCCCTGGCCCCCACTTTACTCATTGCGATCGCGGCATAAGCCACGCGACCGCGCTTCACAGCAGCTCAACCCCCCGCGATCGCAACCAGACGCACGCGATCGCGAAGACCAATTGACCTCACCCCCACGCGCCTGTCATGACCCTACGCGATCGCGACCTAGCCCACGCGATCGCACTTCACCTTCTTCCAAACCTACGTGATCGCACCCCAATTCATGTGATCGCGATGCATAATTTTTCCTGGCCCTCAGAGTGTTCTACGCGATCGCAGCCTTTGCCATGCGATCACGATGCACAAATCCCTGCTGCACAAAAACCAGAAAATCAGCTCTTTCTTTAAGTCCAAAAATGTCCGTTAACCAACCGAAATCAATCCCGAGCCCCTCAGGACCCCAACCAAGCCTACCAACATATCTTATAACATCATTCAAACTTAGTTGCACTCTCAAAACACCAAAACTAATATCAAAACATCAAATTTACATCGGATTCAACCCTAAGAACTTTGAAATTTCTAAAATCCACCAACGATGCCAATATTATCCAAAACAACTCTGATTGACCTGAAATTTTGCAGATATATCCAAAATGACATTACGAACATGTTCCAACTGTCAGAATTCTATTCCGACCTCGATAGCCTATTTTCCACTGACGACCGGAAATCATCAAAAACTAACTTTCGCCAATTAAAGTCTAATTCTACACCGGACATCACAAAATTATTCTGAACACACTTTTAAGTCCCAAATCACCTAACGAAGTTGTCCGATCCATAAAATTCGCATTCCGAGGTCGTTTACCAATAAGTCAACTCTTAGTTGACTTTTTCCATTTTAAGGTTATTTTTAAAGGCTAAATGACTAAACTCTCACCACAACCATTCGATTTCAAGCCTACCAACTCTAATACATCAAATATAGAATAACCAACCTATGACAAGTCAATAACAACAATTATAATGCAGGTTCTACGTAACGACGGGCCGAATCGTTACATTCTCCCCCTCTTAAACAAACGTTCGCCCTCGAACGGGTCTGGAAACTACCTGGAGTCTCAAACAAGTGGGGATATTTGCTCTNGTTACCATTCTTTCATACCAACATACTCAAGCATTTAACGAACCTTGCACATGATAGAGTAATCACATAGAAATCACCTTTCACAATTTCAATTATCACGATAGTCGACTAAGAAAAATCAGAGAATGAAATCTCACACCTCAACACAACCGGACGATCAATTCACATATACTTAGCAAGAAACTCATACCGAGTGTTCGGACACCAACAAGGTGACTCTACGAAGATTAAAGTTAGCCATACATACCTCGAGTCATCCCCTTTTTAATTTCTATCACAATTCACCGGATCGTCTATCACCGTTAATCTATTCCACAAAGTGAAATATTTCACTTAGAATTAGGAATCTTGTACACAATTGAGCATTTTATCAAACACTATGTGACCCCTTAGACTACTAACCCCCTTTTTGAGAATAATTACCCAAACTTGTTTTTCCCTTTACTAGATTACGGGGTTTAACTCACATGCATGCATGATTTCAATTTTTATTTTCAAGAACCAACCTATGTGTGTTTTGTTCTTACCCAAAATCTGAGAAATTGGGGAAATAGGGTGAAGACTTACCTCTTTGGGTGAAGAAGATGACAAGAACTCGATAATTTCCAGGCTTGAGCGATTTTGGAAAAATCAAATTGGATGATGTTAAAACCTTCTCCCTCAAGAACTCTCTTTTTCTCTCTCTATTTTTGGTAAGAAAATCATTAAAATGAAGGGAAGGGGTGTTTTATAAACAGGGGGTCGGGTCTTAAATTTATAAAATAGGAGCCCCGACACAGAAATGCGGTCAGGAATGCGATCGCGTTTCTGCTATGCAGTCCGCATTCCTGTCGCATAGTTGGCCTTCAAATGGGCCAAAATGGGAACATCACTGCCCAGGTATGCGACCACTATGCGGTCCACATACCTATTATGCGATCGCATAGTGCGTCGCATAACCTCCCTCGCAAAAATCATGGGGCAAGAATGTGACAACTATGCGGTCCGCATACCCAAAATGCGATTGCATTCAGGGTCGCATAGTTGTCCTCAATTTGGACAGGCTACTGTCCAGGTTGCGACCACTATGCAGTCCGCATACCTGTTATGTGATCTCATAGTACGTCGCATAACGCGCAATTTCTGGAAAATTTAATCTTTCAAGTTCTGGGATACTTTTCACTCAAAATAGGACCGTTTTTAAGAATTTCTACGGTTGTAAGAACACAGGGACCTATTCGGGTATTATTTTAGACATAGAAAATTTACGGGTATTTACATCCTCCCCCACTTAAAATCATTTGTCCTCGAATGAGGATCGAGAAATCATTTGGTTTTGAAAACACAATCTGCCAACCCCCAATTTTACTAACTCCGATATTTTCTGGAAATTTTGCCAGAGTTTCCTATGTAATTAGGCCTATCTACCTGTCAGAGAGCCCCCGAAACACATGTTCTTAACTAATTTCACACATAACTAGTTATTTAGTGGCCTTGCACATAATTTGGTCACCTCGACAAGTCCCATATAATTCAATTACTTCAACATGCCATATACACTTCAATTAATCCTTACCAATTTACACTTCAATTAATCATTACCAATATACACTTCAATTAATCATTTAACCATCACATGAGTTTCACATAATTTCATTCACTCCAAGGGGTTGCACATTACTCAAATAGTCACAACATACACAATTTTGGCACAACTTGAGAAGTTACAATATTAGAGCAATTAGGGGAGAATGGGGTGCTTTTGCACAAAACTGAACATAACATATAATTGCTTAGAGATGACAATTCACACGATCACTACTAGACTTATTCAAACAAATGGGGATATTTTTCTTTCATTTCATTTTCCGCTTCCCACGTGGCTTCCTCAACTTGCTGACTTCGCCACAACACTTTAACTGAAGCAATTTCTTTGTTCCTCAATCTACAGACTTGTCTATCAAGAATATAAATTGGAACCTCTTCATACGATAATTCTTCATTAACCTCAATAGTCTTAACTGACACGATGGCTGATGGATCTCCAACCACTTTCTTCAACATAGACACATGGAACACCGGGTGCACTAATGACATCTCAGGGGGCAATTCCAGCCTATAAGCCACCTGTCCTATCCTTTGAGAAATCCTATATGGCCCGACATACTTGGGGTTCAATTTCCCTTTCTTCCCAAACCGCATTACTCCCTTCATGGGAGACACCTTTAAGAATACCCAATCATCTACTTGAAACTCCAAATCTCTTCGACGGACGTCCGCATAGGATTTCTGATGACTCTGAGCGGTCTTCATCCTTTCCTGAATGACTTTAACTTTTTCTATCGCTTGGTGCACAAGATCTGGTCCTAGCAATTCTGCCTCACCAACCTCAAACCACCCGATCGGAGATCTACATCTCCCTCCGTACAATGCCTCAAATAGGGCCATCTGAATACTAGCATGAAAACTGTTATTATAGCAAAATTCTATAAGCGGCAAGTGTTCATCCCAACTACCCTTGAAATCTAATACACAAGTCCGCAACATATCTTCAAGCGTCTAAATAGTCCGCTCCGCTTGACCGTCCGTCTGTGGGTGGAAAGCTGTGCTGAGATTTACCTGATTACCCAAACATTGCTGAAATTTCTTCCAAAAGTTAGCTGTGAACTGGGCCTCTCAATCCGAGATAATAGATATTGGAGTGCCATGGAGCCTGACTATTTCTTTGATATACAACTAAGCGTACAGTTCTGCAGTATCGATGGACTTGACTGGCAAGAAGTGAGCTGATTTCGTGAGCCGATCTACTATTACCCAAACATAGTCGAACCTACGTGGAGTGCGAGGTAACCCCACCACAAGGTCCATATTGATCATCTCCAATTTCCACATCGGTATTTCCATAAGCTGCATCAATCCACCGGGCCTCTGATGCTCGGCCTTCACTTGCTGACAAGTCGGACACCTAGCCACAAAGTCCGCCACGCCCCTCTTCATACCATTCCACCAATAAATCTCTTTGAGATCATGATACATCTTCGTAGAACCTGGGTGTACTGAATACCTGGAGTTGTGAGCCTCTGCCATTACCCTCTTCCGAAGATCAACCACATCTTGAACACATAACCTCTCTTGACACCGCAGGACACCGTCATCATTGCCGAGTGAGAATGCTGAAGTCTTGTGATTCAAAATTTCTTCCCTCAATTGTGCCAAAGCCGAATCCCTGAATTTCTTTCCCTTGACTTCTGCTACAAGCGAAGACTCCGCTCCATTACGCACCACAACATCCCCTTCCTCTGAGGTCGAAAGACAGACCCCCAGACTAGCCAACTGATAAACCTCTCGAGCCAAAGGCCTCTGACCTGATTCCAAATGAGCCAAGCTACCCATGGATTTCCGACTAAGAGCGTCGGCTACCACATTCGCCTTCCTGGATGGTACAAAATATTCATATCATAGTCCTTGAGTAATTCTAACCACCTCCGCTGCCTTAAGTTCTACTCCTTTTGTTTGAATAAATACTGAAGACTCTTGTGGTCTGTGAACACGTCCACATGGACCCTATAAAGATAATGCCGCAAGATTTTTAATGCAAACACAACCACCACGAGCTCCAAATCATGCATCGGATAATTCTTCTCGTGATTCTTGAGCTGTCTAGAAGCATATGCTATTACCTTACCACATTGCATCAATACACACCCCAAACCAATCCTTGAAGCATCACAATACACCACAAACCCTTCCGAACCTTCTGGCAAGGTCAACACTGGCGCCGTAGTCAATCATAATTTCAATTCCTGAAAACTCTTTTCACAAGCATTGGACCACTGGAACTTAACCGCCTTCTGCGTCAGTTTAGTCAATAGGGAGGAGAGGAGAGGGTAGAGAATCCCTCCACGAACCTCCGATAATACCCAGCTAGACCCAAGAAACTGCGAATGTCTGTCGAGGTCGTTGGTGTAGGCCAATCCTTCACCTCTGCAATCTTTTGGGGATCAACCCGAATCCCCTCCCTGGAAACAACATGGCCCAAAAAGGTGACTGATTTTAGCCAAAACTCACATTTTGAAAACTTTGCATACAATTGGTGCTGATGAAGAGTCTGCAGAACTGCCCTGAGGTGATTAACATAATCCCCCTGACTCCACGAATAAACAAGAATATCGTCAATGAAGACAATCACAAAGGAGTCGAGAAATGGTTTGAAAACCCGATTCATAAGATCCATAAAAGCTTCTGGGGCGTTGGTTAGCCCAAAAGACATTACCAAAAATTCAAAGTGCCCATAACGAGTCCTAAAGGCAGTCTTAGGAATATCCTGCTCCCTGATTTTTAACTGATGATACCTGGACCGCAAATCAATCTTTGAGAAGAACTTAGCACCTTGCAACTGGTCGAACAAATCATCTATCCGAGGCAATGGGTATTTGTTTTTGATGGTGACCTTGTTGAGCTTCCGATAATCAATACACATCCTAAGTGATCCGTCTTTCTTTCTGACAAAAAGAACCGGTGCGCCCCAAGGCGACACATTAGGCCGAATGAAACCTTTTTCTAATAGACCTTTCAAATTTTCTTTTAACTCTCTCAATTCTGATGGCGCCATTTGGTAAGGTGGAGTAGATATTGGCTGCGCATCTGGCAATACATCAATCCCGAAATCGATCTCCTTATCTGGTGGAATCCCAGGAAGTTCGCCTGGAAATACCTCAAGAAATTCATTCACAATAGGTACAGATTCGGGAGCAGGCACCTCTGAAGTGGTTTTCGCAACCCGGAAAAATGGTAGATGCACCCTTTTCTGATTATCTTTCCCTCTAAATCTACCTCTTGGCACAACATTATTTCCCTCCCACTCGATAACTGATTCATTAGGAAACTCAAGCCTCATAATCCTAGTTCGGCAGTCGAGTTTAGCAAAGCACGAATAGAGCCAATACATCCCCATAATTACATAAAAATCTACCATTTCTAACTTAATAAGATCGGCCGTGGTATCCCGACCACGCACCGTGACAACAAAATTCCTATAGACTTGCACGACCGTAATAGAATCACCAACCGGAGTCGACACAGAGAACGACTCGTGAAGCTGTTCGGGTCCTATCCCAAAACTTGAAGCAATAAATGGAGTAACATATGACAAAGAAGACCCAGGATCAATAAGAGCATAAACCATGTGCCTGAATAGTCAGAATACCTGTGACAACATATGGGGAAGCCTCGGTGCTCTGGCGACCACTCAAAGCATAAAACCATCTGGGTCTCCCTTGACCCTGCGCTCTACCTCTAGCTGCTTCGTGCCCTGCTGGTGCTGGAGGGCGTGCTGAAGATTTAGCGGCTGAAGAGCTGGATGGATGAGCAGTACCCCTACCTGTGCCCTGACTGGGTGCCCGATAGTCTCGCTGGATATGGCCTCTCTCTCCACATCTATAGCATACCGGTATATCCAAGTAACAAGGCTCAGAATGAAACTTCCCACACTTAGGGCATGGGGCCCTCCACTGCTGCTGGAACCTCCCATCAGAACGACCCGACCGATGGAACCTCCTGCTGTCTGGACCTGGTCCAAGGAGATCTCCCCGCTGATAACTGTGCCCTGATGGTGGGGCATTGGCTGAGGACTGAGCATAGGACTGGGATGGCCCTGATGACCCTCTCCCAAGGACTGATCTCCCTCCTCCAACTGAACTCCCAGGGTTGCCCGCTTACCGGGCCCTACTACTACTCTCCCTCTCCATTCTTATCTTCAACTTCCGAGCCTCTGTGGCCTGGGCGAATCCCACGATCTTCCCATAATTCATATCCGAATGCAAGGCAGCTGTAGCAACTTCATTAACAACCAAGGGACCAAGGCCCTGAACAAACCGTCGAACTCTGGCCTCCATAGTCGGCATCATGTAAACAATATATTTGGACAAGCGCACAAACTCTATATGATACTCCCACACACTCATGTTGCCCTGCTTGAGGGACATGATACTCCCACACACTCTATATGATACTCCCACACACTCATATCGGCAGGCAAGAAATGATCCATAAAGGCATCCACAAACTCCTCCCACCTCGCCGGAGGGCTCCCCTCTCCACGGGAACTCTCCCACATTTAAAACCACAAATATGCCGCTCCCTTCAGACGATAGGAAGCCAACTCAACCCCCTCTGTTTAAGTAGCCCTCATAACTCGGAGGGTCTTGTACATCTCATCAATAAACTCCTGAGGGTCGGCCTCTGGGTCGGTGCCTGTGAACTCTGGAGTGGCTAACCGCAGAAACTGGTTGACCCTGGAACCCGAAGAATCCCCTTTCTCGCTAGAGGATGCAGGGGCAGCATGTGATATTTGGGCCTGGGAAGCCACCAACTGAGTCAACATCTGAATAGCTCCCCTGAGGTCCCCATCAGAAATACCGGGACCGGAAGCTGGGACTGAAGAAGGATCAGGAACATCAGCGGGAGGGACTGTAGCACCCTCCGCTGGAGCAGGAATAGGAATATCCTGGCCTGGGATGGAAGAGTCAGGCAGATTTAGGGTCGGGGAATCATTCTCACCCGCACCATCAGATAAAGAATTCACGGACACTCCTGGGGTGGCATTGGCCTCTAGACCGAGTCGAGATCTCTTCTTGGGTTCCATTTACTGAAACTTGGAACAATGCACGAGTTAGAGATAGACAACCTCACCTTCCACCATATCGCAAGAAATAGAATAGAAATAAAAGGGTACTTTCCTAAATGTCCATGCAGCCCCCTCATTATAGATGTGGTCGACAATACACCGATAAGAAGGGTTGTACTAGACACAGCTCTGAGACATCCTAGGACAGTTTCAAAATCTTAAGCTCTGATACCAAGTTTGTCACGCCCCAAAACCGAGGGACGAGACCGGCGCCTAACCAGGTGAACCCAGTCAAGCGGACCTGGATTGCCTTTCCTACCCAATGCGTTCCCCCGTATATACAATGCACCATAATCCATATGAAATAACAACTCAGGATTTAAGCGTGGATTTACAAACTCAAGATCATTTCTCTTTTAGCATTTCAATAGTTGATTCCCAAAAACATACACAATACATACAGAACTTTCCAATACGGACCACGATTCCGAATACGTACAGTTGCTACCCAAAATACATATATACACCCGTATCTTGTCTACGGAGCCGCTACGAATACTAGGAGTTTATACAATACTTTCCGGCAACAAGGTCCCGACTATACCTTACAATACATAACAAACTAAAAAAAGATGGCATGAATTACACACGACCCTGGGAGGAAGTGGGGATCACCAGTACTGCTGAAAGATGAGGAGGAGGCACCACTAATGGCGAGATGAGCTACCTTGTTATGGACCCACCTACATCCATATAAAAGATGTAGCACCCCCTGCAAAACGGACGTTAGTACTGTGGAATAGTACTAGTATGTATGAGCAAACTTTACTCAAAGTAAAATCAAGAGATGCACAGATAGAAAGCAGTTAAAGGAACCAACACAAAGTGCACAGTGATACATAAACAAATACAATTGAGAGCCTCACAGATTCTTATTACAACACAATCACATTTCAGCTTTATTACATTCTGTTGCAGCGTGCAACCCGATCCCACCGTACATTTTACACTCCACCCTTGTTACCTCTCCACCTTACTTCGTATTGCAGCGTGCAACCCGATCCCACTGTACAATTTACACTCCACCCTTGTTATATTTCAACCCTTATTACTTCATGTTGCGACGTGCAACCCGATCCCACCGGACCATCACATTTCATGGAAAACAATAACAACCCACAATTCAATCACAGGGTTTCATATCATCAAGAGTACAATTTCATAACACCCAACCAATCATGTGTTCATAATAGTCTTTATCATCCATTAATTCAACCACAAAGATTCTCATCAACAAGAATATAAATTCATTACAACCAACAATCCATGTGAAGTTAAGCCACAATAAACCTTGCCAACAATGAGTCATATACGATATTTCCATGGTCATTTAGTTCAATTAGATCAATTCGAAACTCCCTTTCATCACTTGTTACACAGCCCTTATCACTTATATACATTTACACATTTGAGTTCGTTACCATTCTTTCATACTAACATACTCAAGCATTTAACGAACCTTGCACATGATAGAGTAATCACATAGAAATCACCTTTCACAATTTCAATTATCACGATAGTCGACTAAGAAAAATCAGAGAATGAAATCTCACACCTCAACACAACCGGACGATCAATTCACATATACTCAGCAAGAAACTCATACCGAGTGTTCGGAAACCAACAAGGTGACTCTACGAAGATTAAAGTTAGCCATACATACCTCGAGTCATCCCCTTTTTAATTTCTATCACAATTCACCGGACCGTCTAGAACCGTCAATATATTCCACAATGTGACATATTTCACTTAGAATTAGGAATCGTGTACTCAATTGAGCATTTTATCAAACACTATGTGACCCCTTAGACTACTAACCCCCTTTTTGAGAATAATTACCCAAACTTGTTTTCCCTTTACTAGATTACGGGGTTTATCTCACATGCATGCAAGATTTCACCTTTTATTTTCAAGAACCAACCTATGTGTGTTTTATTCTTACCCAAATCTGAGAAATTGAGGAAATAGGGTGAAGGGTGAAGAAGATGACAATAACTCAATAATTTTCGGGCTTGAGTGATTTTGGAAAAATCAAATTGGATGATGTTAAAACCTTCTCTCTCAAGAACTCTCTTTTTCCCTCTCTAATTTTGGTCAGAAAATCATTAAAATGAAGGGAAGGGGTGTTTTATAAAATAGGGGGTCGGGTCTTAAATTTAGAAAATAGGATCCCCGACACAGAAATGCGGTCCGGAATGCGATCACGTTCCTGCTATGCGGTCCGCATTTCTGTCGCATAGTTGGCCTTCAAATGGGTCAAAATGGGAACCACACTGTTATGCGACCGCGTAGTGCGTCGCATAACCTCCCTCGCAAAAACCTTGGGGCAAGAATGTGACAACTATGCGGTTCGCATACCCAAAATTCGATCGCATTCTGGGCCGCATAGTTGTCCTCAATTTGGACAGGCTACTGTCCAGGTATACGACCACTATGCGGTCCGCATGCCTGTTACACGATTGCATAGTGCGTCGTATAACGCATAATTTCTGGAAAATTTAATCTTTCAAGTTCTGGGATACTTTTTACTCAAAATAGGACCGTTTTAAAGAATTTCTACAGTTGTAACATCACAGGGACCTATTCGGGCATTATTTTAGACATAGAAAATTTACCGGTCTTTACACGTTGTGGACCTCGAGTTGTGCCTAAAACCTTCCCATCAAGGTAATTTGAGCCCTTACCAGATCTCTGGTGATGCAAACTGGTAATATGAGTTATCTTCTCTAGGTGCTCTAAGAAGGTGTTGTCCTAGAAATGTCGAAACCCGATTTCGTGAGAAAAAAGGGGGGTGCGACAGCATGGCGACTTTGCTGGGGATATTTCTAGGATCTTACCATAACGAACCTAATTTTGTGAATTAGTCTTTAAACATGTATTAACTGCTTTTACAATTATTAAATACCGCATTTATCATTTTTCCATCGTGCAAATACGCGACAACGTGCTATTTTCTGTCGCATAATGCTCAACATCATATTCCACTCGTGCGTAATTAATACCATAGCAATTCTTGATGAGTGTTTTTGCTCTTCCTATATCACCCTATTTGAATTTGGAAAGGCTTATTTGCGGTAAAACTATTCGATCAACGGTGCAGTCGACGATTTTGTGCCTTTCCCCCTCAAGTCGTCCGCTTGAGGGTACCAGTCTAGACTTCTATAGAAACCTTACTCTGATTATAACTGTACATGCATCATGGTCAAACCTAGCCTGGGTTAATATGTTTTCCACATAATAACCCTTTAAGAAAAGCCTTGTCCAAAGTCTTCCGAGGTTTCCATAATCCCAACGGACACAACCACGATCTGTGCATTAATTTGGAGAAATAAGTGCCAATATGGTAATCATTAGTGTATAAATAGGTAAATCTGGAGGGGGAAAGGGTCTAACTCTATTTTTTTTGCAGAAAATGAGGCACGAAGTCCCTAGGTTCGACATGGTCCGTGACATACCACCATTGTTGCTAGATTGGTTGGAAGACCTTCCGTCAAGTGATAAAAACCATGTAAGTGTCCTTGGAAATCTACTTTCCTTATTAGATATCCGACCAAACAACATGTTGATCGAAGCTAATATGTTCTGGGACAGAGAAAGGGACGTATTCCGTTTTGGCAACATAGAAATGACCCTTATTTTGGAGGAAATATGGGGATTCGCTGGATACCTTGGGACAGTCCCGATATGTTGGTGACGGAAAATTGCACTCCCAGAGGGTTTCTGAAAATGATGGGTTTGAAAAAGAATGACGACTTGGTGTGTCTAAATAAGTACTATGTACCCTTTGACTTCCTTTATGAAAGATACGGTCACAGCAAATCCTACCGTATCTTCCATGACGAGTTCTCCATCACTTCCTTGGGTTAGATTCATCGCAGGGTTTTCGTGTTTATCGTCTGCTTCTTGGGTATGATAGTGTTTCCAAGCAAAAATGATAGAGTTCACACCAGACTGGCCATGGTAACCAAAGCTTTAATGGGGGGAATCAAGGGACAAACATATACTATTGTCCCTATGACTATAGCATACATATATTGGGCCTTGGATCGCTGCCAGAAGGGGTTCAAACACTTCAAAGGTTGTAATCTGCTACTACAAATTTGGTTTCTAGAACATTTCCCGAGAGGTCAATACCTCTAAGAGTTTCCGCGAAGTCCGTGGAACGATCACATAGACTTTCATCACCCTAAGAGAATGATATTTAACCCAGATAGGTTTGCTCAACCGGAGAATGCTACAGAATGGGTACAATTTTTTGAAAACTTGACTGAGGACCAAGTTCATTGGATGTTCAAGTGGTTCCCCACCAATGAGTTCATCATCCGATCTAGGGACACTCCACACTTGGTGTTGATTGGGTTAAGGGGTATAAACCCCTATGTTCCTATCAGGGTCATGAGTAAAGCTGGTAGAAAACAGATTATACCACGAGTCTCCAAAATGAGTCAGTACAGGGCAGATTTCCAAGATGATGACATCCCATATAAATGTGAAGCTCAACATATGTGGCACTTGAAGATTGTTGTGGAAAGGGACACCATCTAGCCGGATTGATATCACGCAGGGCATGTGTACTTTTACCCATCATGGTTGGAGGACTACATAGAAGGAATAGTCGAGCCAGGGGTCGGTCGAGGGAACAGAGTCGTAGATGAGGCCGCCGAAGCATAAGTGAAGTATAAGAGACTGCGCAAAAGGGTTCGTGAGTCCGAGGCTGAGCATCTGGAATAACACAAGACTCATATGGAATTAATCAATGAATGGAGGGAAATGGCTACCAGATCGGATGAAAGGCTAGAATATCTGGAGCAGGGTCTGATAGAGTTGGAAGGGAAGATGAGGGAAAGAGTCGTAGACTGCTAGAATGCTGAGGGTAGCGAAGGAGGACATCTCGCCAGGGCATACCTGCTGCTGGACATGCGCGACATGGGGAACCTGATCGATGGATCCAAGAGAACCAGGCCTGGAGAAGTTCCTTCTGGGACCAAGTAGATTAGGCTTATTTGTTTTGCTTTTCAAATGTAATAAGGCCAAATTCCATTAGTGACTTACCTTATTGTCGTTTTAGATTCGTCTTATTTATTGCGTTAATGAAATGAGGCAATTATTGGCATTAAAATTCTCCAAATCTACTTGTCTCTAGGCCTATCTCGGGCACAACGAGGCTCCTAAATTAGGACGCAAATTTACATTCCTGCAATATGTGTTTAAATACTACAAACATTTTTCAAAACTCTCGTTAACTTGGTTACCTTTTGTTTTTCTTTCTTTTTGATTATTCCCATCCCCTAAGGTTGGTTCACGCATACTGGCATCATCAACATATCACACCAGATCCAGAGGCTCTCCACCTCCTCCTCCTCCAAATGCATCAAAAGGCAAAGGGAAATCTAAGATGGATCATATGAGTGGCGACAACACCACATATGCTGAGAATGCGGAAACTTCTGATGGTCGGAGTACTCCGGCACCAAATGACTTGGTTTTGCGGCTTAAAAAGAAAATACTTGAACTATAGGGTGAGCTTGAGCAGGTACGTAATTTGGAAAACCTCTCCCTCAAACTAAACGTCCCAGATATCAACCATCCAAATACCCAAAACCCGGCACCTCTCAGAATACACCCAACCAACGCCCGCAGAATCCTCCCGCACCCCATCAATATACAACCCTTCATCAAAATCCTTTACCCATACCTACACTGCCTCAACATCAGCATCTCCCGACTCAATATTCGCAAACCACTTACCACACTCCTCAGAATACCCCACAGCCTATCCCTGATCCCCAAAATTCAACCAATGATCACCACTATACCCAAACTCATGGCCTTCACCAAAACAACCCCATATACGTGGAAAGCTTACCCCACTCTACTCAAATAATCTCATATACACCAAAATCCATCGAAAAGGACCTGCTCATTAAGACCATGGCAGAGGAGCTCAAGAAACTCACAAGCCGAGTTTAGTGTGTTGAAGGAGGCAAAGGAATCGAAGGTCTGAATTATGAAAATTTGTGCGTCCAGCCAGATATGAAACTGCCGGAGGGTTACAAACCTCCCAAGTTCGAATGTTTGATGGAATGGGTGACCTAAAGGTTCATTTGAGAACTTACTGTGACAAGCTCGTAGGGGTTGGAAAGGAAGAAAATATTCGCATGAAGCTATTCGTGAGAAGCCTCACTGGAGACGCCCTATCTTGGTACATAAGTCAAAATCCCAAGAAATGGGCTAATTAGGTAAACATGGCATCGGATTTCATGAATAGATTCAGATCAACACAGAAAATGCACCAGACGTCTTCTATATCCAGAATCTCAAGAACAAGCCCACTGAGAATTTCCGCGAGTACGCTACTCGATGGAGGTCAGAAGCAGCGAAGGTCAGACCGACATTAGATGTAGAGCAAATGAACAAGTTCTTTGTCAGGGCTCAGGATCCACAATATTACGAAAGGTTAATGGTAATAGAGAATCACAATTTCTCCAATATCATCAAGCTCGGAGAAAATATCGAGGAAGGTATCAAAAGTGGAATGGTGACAAATTTCGAGGCACTGTAGGCCACAAATAAAGCACTATAATCAGGTGGCATATCAAAGAAGAAAGAAGTGGGAACAGTAATGGTTGCCTAAGGTCCGAAATCTCCATTTATGTACCAAATACCTCCACCAACATACCAACCTTCACCTCCCAGATATCCTCAACCCACTACCGCCTACCAAACCTATAATACACAACCATCTTATTATCATTCACCTCTATTGCTGAACCCATCCAAAATGCTCGTCCAAATTACCAAAAACCCACGCCCAATTTTGATCGCAAACCACCCAGACAATACACCCCTATTGCTGAACCCATCGACCAATTGTATGAAAAATTAAAAGCTGTTGGATATGTCACCCCTATTCCCGCCGTGGCTATGTAAAACTCGTCACAATGGGTCAACCCAAACAAGACGTGTACGTACCATTCCGGTATGAAGGGACATACTATTGCTGAATGTTGCACCCTGAAAGATAAGATCCATACACTGATTGATACCAATGTCATACAGGCGAAAGAAACCACACCAAATGTTTGCAACAACCCCCTCCCAGATCATAGGGGTGAATGAGTCAATTTAATAGAAACTGATAAAGAATGGGATCCCGAGGGATCAATCAAACTTATTCGGGAAGGTGATGATCCTAAGAAGCCGCCAGTAACGCTCATCCCATTGTGGTACAGGTACAATCGCCAGTCAAAGTTGAGGTAGCCGCACTGGCTCCCTTTGAAATAGAAGTGACACCACCTGCAGCTACACCTGATCCGTTTGAGGTAGAAGTATCCACACCTTTCACTGTGACAGTGACATCCACACCACCTTTCAGTTCCAATGTTGTACCTTGGGATTATGTTGCCGAAGCTAGGATAAAAGGGAAAGTAAAGATGGAAGAGTCCGGTGGTGCACAAGGAATGACAAGAACAGGAAGAATTTACACACATGAGCATTTGGGAGAGACCAGTAAGCAAGCTTTTAACAAACAACCCTTCATTGAAACTGGTCCGAACGACGTTTGGAGGAAAGTACAAGCAAGGGAGTATTCTGTTGTTGATCACCTGAATTAGACTCCCGCCCAGATATCCATCTTGTCGTTGCTGCAAAATTCCGAAGCACACAGGAATGCTCTGATGAAGGTACTGAATGAAGCATATGTGCCCAACAAAATTACTAGCAGAGAAATGGCCAATATGATGGGACAAGTTTTGGAAAGACATAAAATCACTTTCCATGAAGACGAATTTCCACCTGAAAGATTAAGCCACAACAGAGCACTGCACATCACAGTGCAATATGAAGATAAGTTCATTGTTAGAGTTCTGATAGACGGAGGGTCCAACCTCAACATTTGTCCCCTGACAACTCTGAAGAGGTTGGTCAAGGGCCTACATGAAATACGAACAGGGACTATGAATGTGAAGGCGTTCGATGAGTCTCAAAGGGACACAATCGGAGAAACTAATTTGTGCTTGCAGATGGGTCCTACCTGGTTCGATGTTAAATTCCAGGTACTAGACATATCCACATCATACGATCTGCTGTTGGGACGGCCTTGGATACATGCCGCTGGAGATGTAGCATCTAATTTACACCAAGCGATAAAATTTGAATGGAACCATCAAGAAGTGATCATCCATGGAGATGGGAGCAACCCCATTTACACCAGTCAGACTGTTCTAGTGGTAGAAAACAGAAAGAAGTCAGGTGGAGAAACCTACCATTGGATCGAACGTGTTAACACNAGAAAATAAAGGAACACAAAAATTTTACGTGGAAAACACCTGGCTCAAAAGGTGAAAAAACCACGACCAACTTCCCAGTAGGATTTTCCCAAACTCTTCAATAAATCAATGAGCCAAACAATATTTACAAAATAAACTCTCTTGTAAACCTAAGGATTAACTCTAACCCTTTGTGGAAAACTAGCCTCTAGTTATTTGCGACAACCTCAAGTTAACTCTAACTTGAATACTCAGTACCTATTACAAATGCTTCTAGATAAAGCTGGAAGATACACTTTGTAATCACCTACTACAAATAAACTAGACTAAAAGACAACAGATGGAACTGGTTCTTCTAGCTGGTTCAAGTAGCTTCAGAATCGCAAAGGAAATTCTCACACGAACTGCTTACAAAATTTCTTTGGTAATTTTGTTCTCAATTCTTGTTTTGCTTCTATGTTTGTGCGCGCCTGTTCAATAAGAATACTTGGAAATATATAGGATCAGTAGAAAAAGAGATATACTAGAATTCAGATGCAACTCTTCCAATTCGAATGCAACTCTTCCTTGGTGGAAGAGTTCTAGTTGATCTCAACTCCCTAGATCCTCTTCTATCTTGATTCTGTCCTTACTGAATAAGGAGTCCATATCCCTATCAATTTGCAACCTTTTCGATCAGGAGATATATCTTCAGATCACGAATTGTGCTTATCTCCTGTTTGCAATCACCTCACGTGCCATTAACTCTGCATGTCTATGTCTCCAGTGATGAACCTGGTTCAACTCTGAGTTCATTTGTCAATCTTCAAAACCGTTCAACTTCTTGATCCAACAAGTTCCCCCTTTTTAATGATGACAAATTCTGTGCTTAGGCCTGTGATTACTTTAATCCAACATTGTCAATTTTTATAGTATCATAAAGAATCGGGTTCATTAGGTTATAAATATCACAATTTTCAAAATAACACATCTTCCCCCTTTTGGCATCATCGAAAAGTTGCAAAGTGTTAGAATTACCAGATTTATAATAATTACTCATGGCCACTGAGGCAACTGCAAGTGCAAACATGGATTAATCATCAATAGTAAACCAAGAATGTAAACTATCAACGAAAGTGAGACAAAATATGTAAGAGAAAAAACAACACAGTTCGTTGATAAGAGCATAGTTCAAGCACTAAACACAAAGAACTAAAAGCGGTTACAATCATGAGCAAAAGATAGAAAAAAAATCCCGAACTGGGTCATAGAGGGGAGAGGGAAGACACTGGACACCTGAGGCTGGGACGGGGTGGAGGTTGGGTTCTTTGCTTGGAGAAGAGAGAGAATTTGTTGAAGAATCCCTGCATTCTTCTCCTTTTCATTTGCCAGTTCAGATCTGAGAGCATCCCGCTCAGCCTCAACCTCTGTAAGGCGGGTCTTTAGGCGAAGGATTTCAGCATCCTTAACCTCATCTTCATGCACAAGCGTCCTGACCTTGCTATTCACAGGCGTTTTCCTTGATGAACTAGGTTCATCGTCAGGAACATTCACAACATAGTCGCATGTCAGAAGCGTGTTCTTCCCGAAATGGTCCTTGATAGTGGCCATTTATGCTCTCTTCACGGGCACTTTGAAGTGAGCCAACACAGTCGTTAGGATGAACCCATATGGGATAGCATGAGCCTTGGATCCATTTACCACCCTGTCTAGCAACTGAATTATGAAAGAGGGCCAGTTGATTTGCCTTCCACTGTCCAGTCACTCCATGAGAGTTAAATCCATATAGTTTGCTATGTGCCTCCTGTCTTTCCTGGGCAGTATGCATTTATTGACAAACTCAAAAACCACTTTGTGTTGAAGTGTCATATCGCTTTTGAACACAACCCTCGGTTCCACTATTCAGCATTATCACTGAACCTCCTGGTGATTTGCAGTGCAGAAGGAAGGCCATCCAAGCTGGGCCACCTCTGTCTTGTATAATCATCATATCCCTCAGCAAGAATCCCAAGAATCTCACCCAGCTCCTTGGCATCAAAAGAGATCTTAACCCCTTTACCTGACTAGATACCCTGCCATCCTTGACTTCTGCATTTGCCATGAACTCGACAATCTCACTCCTGGTCAGCCTGCCTTCTAGTTGAAGGACCATGTCCTTCCATCACTGTACGTCCAGAGTGTCCACAAGGTAAATCATGCCGGATTCTTCAAGATCCTTCAGCAACCTTCCTTTCAGTATCGTGCGCTTCCCAAATTTTGTCAATTTGTCTGTCTCTCCACCAGAATCCTCTGCTTCTTCACGACTCCACTCATCATCAACCTGAGCCTTCTTTGATTTCTTTGTGGACCTAGTCCTCCTAGAAACAGTCGAGGGTATAGCAGACACAGATGCTGACTTCTTGGAAGAAGTCTTGGCCTTCTTTGGTTTGGGTGTCTCAATCTCAACTTCTGCCATTTGTTCCTCTTGATGGACCAGGTCCATCTCCTCAACATCAACAACCTCTGCGGGCTCAAACACTTTTGTCTTCCCCTTTTCAGTTTTCTTTCTCCTACTCTCCCTCAAAGCTTTCTGCAACTCCTCTTCACTCTGCCTAATTGCACTCCTTGTAGTGCGACCTCTAGGAATGGAAGCATCAGTAGAGGGAGTGGCTTTTCTCTTCTTTCTTTCCACTGGAGAAGCAACTTTCTTAGTCTTGGGTGTCTTCTTCTTTTTGGGTTTATAGCTCTCCCCTAATTTTCTCATAAGATCAGCCAAAGTTTCTTCAATGGATGAACCAGATTCATCGGTTGCATATTGAAGATTTTCCAGCCCCTCTGTAGCCTCTCTAGAATTACTTCCCCCTAAACACTTGACACCTTCTTCAACAACCACTGGGACAGTCCCACAAATAGCCAATGGGTTGCCTCCTTCCCCTATTCCCCTCACAGTACTTCTTTCTCCTTCTCTCTCAAAGTTAATTTTTACCGCCTCTTCTTCTCCTATCAGAAATCTCCACATCCACTACAGACCCAATTAAAACAAACCTATTTTCAAAAGTGATTGACTCAAACCCAATTTTAGATGTTACCTGTTCAGAATCAGAAGAACCAACTGCTTCCCTCTCAGTGGCGGTCTTGAAAGAGTAATTGGAATTCTTAGATTCTTGGGTCTGGCTAGCTTGAAGTTTTGCGTTCAATTTCCTAGCTAGAGAGCCAGAGGCCACAGACTTTCTGGCGAGCATTTTCACACGCCTTCTCCTGGGTTCTGGATTGGGGCTTGGTTGTACAACGGGAGTGATTGGAGGAGATGGAACATGATTGTTTTGAGGGGTAGTGGGATTTGATTGATATGGGGTGGAAGAATTTGATTGAGATGGGGTGGAACCAGTATCTTCAAGCGTGATACTGTAGTCAGGTGTGGTTGAAGAGGATGGAGTAGGAGGTGGAGTGTTAGCCATGGTGATGATTTCTGTTAAAGAAAATCAGGATCAAGGTGTTTGAGTAGAAGATTGAAAGGGTTTCGACGGTTATGGCTTTAGGAAAAAAGGGTGAAGGATTAGAGAAGTGATGATGGGTTTTTAAAGCCTTGGTTAATAAATACAAAACGGGTGTAATTTTGGTCAAGTGGGAGTCTAATCGGTTCAGGAGTGTCAGGTGATAAGTGACGGTTATGACTCCCCTATAATCTAGGCCATTTTAATTTGATTTGACTCTTTGGAACTGGTTCAAATTTGGGATAGGTACTAGATTTTGTAAAAGCTTATTATAGGTAGAGTCCTTCTCATGAGTAACTATTGATATTTCAATATGTGTATAGTGATGAGCACATACCTTGTCTGTCAGATGAATCGGCAACGATGAACCAGGTTCATCTTGTTAGAATCTCTTGATTAAGCCTCAATTTACAAAAATAGAAAAACATCATTAGTAACCAAGGAGTCATATTAACACATGGAAAAAGAGTATGTCTTTTAAGGCATGAGACTGAGCAACGATTATTCTGATTATCTACACCTTTCAGAAATCCTAGACAAAAAAAAATTTCTTTTTCTTTTTTCATTTTTGTTTTGAATTGGTTCAATTAGGTGATCTTAATCATCCCTAATTCTAACCTGTTTCTCTCAAAATTCTCTCTACTTAGTGCCTTAGTAAAGATGTCAACAATTTGTTTGTCAGTTGCACAAAATTCAATAGAGATCTTCCCTTCTCATAGTTGTCTCTTAGGAAATGGTGTCTAACATCTATGTGATTTGTTCTTTTATGATGGACGAGGTTCTTTGTCATACTAATAGCACTAGTGTTATCACAGAAGATAGGAATGCATCCAACCTCTATGCCAAAGTCCATCCATTGTTGCTTAATCTATAGTAACTGAGCATAGCATGAGGCTACAACCACGTACTCAGCCTCATCGGTAGATAGAGCTACTGAATTCTGTTTCTTAGTGGCCCAAGACACAAGACATAAGCCCAAGAAGTGTGCCATACCTGAGGTTCTCTTTCTATCTACCAAAAAGCATGCATAGTCAGCATCAACATATCCCACAAGATCAAAATTACTACCTTTAGGATACCAAAGACAGAGGTCTGTGGTGCCTTTAAGGTATCTCAAGATTCTCTTCACTGCAGTTAAGTGTGATTCCTTTGGATTAGCCTGAAATCTTGCACAAAGCCCTACGCTGAAGACAATGTCAGGTCTACTGGCAGTAAGATACAACAATGAACCAATCATTCCTCTATACAACTTTTGATCGACAGATGAACCAGGTTCATCTACATCTAGTTTTGTGGTTGTTGCAATAGGAGTGTCAGTTTCCTTTGCGTCTTCCATTTTAAATCTTTTAAGCAATTCTTTCACATATTTTTGCTGATGGATCATAGTTCCATTTGAATTTTGTTTAATTTGTAAGCCTAGAAAGAAGTTAAGCTCACCCATCATTCTCATTTCACATTCACTCCCTATTAGTTTAGCAAATTCTTTACTTAGCTTTTCAGAAGTTGCCCCAAATATTATGTCATCTACATATATCTGCACTACCAAGAGATCTTTACCTTTTTCCTTCAAGAATAAGGTGCTATCAGTTTTACCTCTCTTGTAGTCATGTTCCAGCAGGAATTTTGAAAGCCTTTCATACCATGCCTTTGGAGCTTGCTTGAGTCCATACAGTGCTTTGTCAAGCTTGTACACATAATCAGGATTCTCCTTGTTTTCAAACCCGGAGGCTGCTTTACAAATACTCCTTCCTTGAGATAGCCATTTAGGAAGGCACTCTTGACATCCATCTGGTAAAGGGTGAATTCTATGTAAGCAGCAAAGGCTATGAGGAGCCTAATTGCTTCCAACCTTGACATAGGAGCAAAGGTTTCATCATAGTCTATTACTTCCTCCTGACTGTATCCTGAACCACCAATCTTGCCTTGTTTCTTGTAACTGTTCCATCTTCATCAAGTTTGTTTCTGAATACCCACTTTGTGCCAATCACTGATCTATCAAAGGGTCTAGGTACCAGATGCCAAACTTGACTCCTTTCAAATTATTTGAGTTCTTCTTGCATTTCATTTACCCAATCTGCATCCTGCAAAGCTTCAACAATATTTTTAGGTTCAATCAAGGATAAAAAGCATCAAACGCACACAGATTTTTCAAAGAGGATCTGGTTCTGATTCCAGATGTTGGATCAGTTATAATGTTCTCAATGGGGTGTGAGATTTGATATCTTTGTGGTTTTACAACCAATTGGGTGTTACTTGAAGATCCTACAGTGTCTTGTTGCTGAGGAACAGGATCAGGGACAAGTTCCAATGAGGTTTGGAAATTAGTTTGTTGCTCAGTTCTCCCTGGCATGTTTCCTGGGATGGATGAACCTGTTCCATCACCCGTTCCTTCCTCTAGTATTGCTCTAGTTTGGTCTGAGTTTCTGACCAGCCCAATTTCTTCATCTACTTA
>ML396204.1:5335-17925 GCA_005239525.1 Nicotiana knightiana | reverse complement strand
TGTTTACCAAGATGCGGTACGCACACAAGGTAGTCTTTGAAATTAAATGTTAAACCAAGGTACAAAATGTATACATGGTTAAAACATAATTATTTTATATTTACAGGCATCGAGACGCGGGAATGCGCACATGACCCCTCTATTACTTAAGCGTATCAATCCAAGGTTCGAGTATGAACACATGGGCTGAGAGCGTATTTAAAATATTTAATTATTTTGTCTCTTTTAGATTCGAGATATATATTTGTATATTTATTAAGATTGTTTTGCCAAAGTTGTACGAACGCACACCTTGATTTTAATTTGGGAAATTATAACTATGTCACGCGAATGTGTACATAATCACAATAATTGATTAATTAATACGCGCCTAAAGCATCTTACCAATATTTGTGAAATAATTATTCCAAATCAACCAGTCCACTCTATGTTAGATGGTCCATTATATAATAGACCAAGTTAACCAACTCCCACAAATTTCCTTGAAACGGAATCCACGGCCATATACATATTAATGTAACAACCTACTTTCTAGGATTTAGTAGCACATTTCAAGATTTAAACTACATCTAACTAAATTAAAGGTTAAGTACGAAAACTAAAATTGAGGAGAATAATAACAAAAAGGAAACTAATAGATTGCCATATTTTCATCCACGTGAATCAGATATAGTAACATACACAAAGAAAAAAATATATACTATTAACAAACTGCTAAGCTATCATGCTCTCAAACAAAAAAAATGATACTAGAAATAAATTAATGTGATAACAGTGAAGAGGAATTAGATAATACAACGTCATATGCAAGAATATATATCCAAAACTTAAAAGTTTAAGAAATGAACCTTGGTTAAGTAGGAACAATTTCTAATTCTCGAATAAACGTCAAACAAAGACCTTGATCGGAAGACTCGACTAACTCGCTTCACTCAACTTTGGAGCTGCTCTTTTTGGTCTCTCTATTCGTATCTTTCCTTTTTCTTTCTTTCTTTTTTCTTTTTTCGTTTTCCCCTTTCTTTTCTCTTTTGCTTTCAATTTTTTTTTTTCGTTCCTTTGCTTTCTGTCCTCCTCCAGACCTCTTTTTTTTGCTTTTTGTTTTTGTCTATTTATAGAATAAGATGGATGAAGTGGTTGGTCAAATGTGATATTGTATGAGAGTAGGAGTGTGAGATTTTTAGACCAAAAATTTGGGGTTAGTTAGCTAATTTAAAAAAAATCAGATTTTTTTTTAGATAAAGTTTGTTATCAACAAACTTTATCCTAATTTTAGCTTCAAAGATTTATTTTTAATAAAAAAAATTTATTTTTTTTAAATCTTACATAAAAGATGGTAACGTGTATATATATTATATATATACACACACACACATACCATCCTACTTTTAGACTTAAAGTAAACTATAAAAATAAGAAAACTNATACTTTAAGAATGTGAGTATTATTATTATTTATTTATTTACTTTAATTAAATAAAATCTACTAAGTGTAAGATAAGAGTTTAAAACATTAATATTAGGCCTAAAAGGAATATTTCTACTAAAATAGTATAATATTTGAGTGTGGTCAAAAATTAGTTGTTCACAGGGATCTACTCTTAGACCGTTTTTATTTGCCTTGGCGATGGATGTATTGTCGCGACACATCCAATGGGAGGTGCCTTGGTGATTGCTATTTGCTGATGATATAGTGTTGATTGACGAGACGCGAAGCGGAGTTAAAGCGAGGTTGGAGGTTTGGAGTCAGACATTGGAGTCTAAAGGTTTCAAATTGAGTAGAACCAAAACATCATACTTGGAGTGCAAATTCAGTGACGCGACCCATGAAGTAGACGTCGGGGTAAAGCTTGATGCTCAAGTTATCCCCAAGAGAGCGAGTTTTAAGTATCTCAGGTCTATTATCCAAGGAAACAGGGAGATTGACGAAGATGTCGCACATTACATCGGAGCAGGATGAATGGATGGAGGTTCGCTTCCGATGTTTTATATGATAAGAATGTGCCGCCAAGTCTTAAGGGTAAGTTTTACAGAATGGTGGTTCGACGAACTATGCTGTATGGAGCTGAGTGTTGGCCAGTTAAGAACTCTCACGTGCAGAAGATGAAAGTAGTAGATACGAGGATATTGAGATGGATGTATGGGTGTACCAGGAAAGATAAGATTAAGAATGAAGTTATCCGGGACAGAGTGGGAGTAGCCTCCGTGGAGGACAAGATGCGGGAGTCGAGGCTGAGATGGTTCGGACATGTTAAGAGAAGAAGCATTGATGCTCCTGTTAGGAGGTGTGAGAGGTTAGCCATGGCGAGTTTGCGAAGAGGTCGAGGTAGGCCTAAGAAATACTGGGGAGAGGTGATTAGACAGGACATGGCCGCTGCTTCATCTCACTGAGGACATGACCCTTGATAGGAAGGTGTGGAGGTCGAGGATTAAGGTAAAAGGTTAGTGTGTAGTTTCTAGTTGCTCACTGATAGTCTTAGTAGCACGCATGTCCCTTCATATTCTTAGATTTTTATTGCGTTATGTGATTTTGTTCGCCTCAGCTATTGTATTCCCTGTTGCTATTATTTGGTACTACTTATCCTTTATCTCTCCCTTTTTCTTTTCTCTTCCTTCTTTCTTCCTTTCTTGCTTTCCTCTTCTTCTTTTTACCCATCCTGAGCCGAGGGTAGGGCTGTGTATGGATCGGATCAGATCGGGTTTAGCACATTTCGAATCAGATTTCGGATTCTAGAAAATGCGATCCGAATCCGATCTGAATTAATATCGGATAGGATCGGATTTTAAAATTAGGATCGAATTGGATTTTCGAATTTCGGATCTGATTATTATGTCTCAAAGTTGCAAGCTCATATGTATATTTTCTTTGTAAAAGAGGCAATACAGTAAGAAAAATTCATGTTTCTGCAATTATGAGAGTACTATGGTGCCAATATAGCTAAATCCATCAATTGTAAAGATAATAACTTGGAGGAAAATGTAAAGGAAGTATTAATTATCCGAAACTAAAGTTTAGTATTTATACATGCCCAAATAATTTCGGATTTCGGATCGGATCGTATTAAAATTATACCAATCCGAATCCAATCCAAAATTTTAATAAATACAATCCGAAATCCGATCCAATCCGAAATTGAACGGATCGGTTCGAATTTAGAATATCCGATTCAAATGAACAGCCCTAGCCGAGAGTTATTAAAAACAGTCTCTCTACCTGCATTAGGTAGGGGTCTGCGTAGAGACTACCCTTCACAGACTCCACCACCTATTGTGAACATACAGGATTTTTTGTTGATGTTGCTGCTACTATCTTCAAGTTTTTTATAACTCAGGCACATCTTTAATTATGTATTTGTCTGATTTTAATTTTTTTTTTTATATTTGTTGGTATAAGGAACGCGCGCAAAGAGCGTAAGGCTAAAATAAGCATAACCAAGTCTAGCTCAAGCACAAGTCAAAAGTGTGTTGCAGCCTTGTAGGCTATCCTATCCAACGTGCATCACAATGAAGCTGTATTTTAGAAAACTGAAGTACAAAGTAGAGAATAAAACTCGGCCAACTTGTGCTACCCAACTAAAGGCTGTGCCTAATTGAGATGTTAAAACAATGTAAAAAAAAGCTAGGTGGTGTCGGCCCTTGAGAAAGCAGAGATGACGTCTATCTTGATTTATACAGTTTCTCCTTTCAGAAAGGTCTCCTGTTCACTAATGCATAATTTAGTAGCCATTTGATTTGTGAAATTGCCAACCGTCGTGGCACCCCAATTCACAGCCATCAAAACACACGACCAGCCAGGGTCGCCCATTGCATATTGTGGAGAAATTGCCTCTTTTATTGACTAAGAGAGTAGATCCAACGCCAAGCCAGCGCAAACCACGGAACGGAGATTTATCCAGAAGTAGCATTATCAAATCATCAGACAGACTTCGACAGTTATAAAGATCAAGTCTTTGCAGTAGACAACTCTTGTGGTTTGGTCTATCCACCAACATCTTCATTGCAGCATCAGTCACATGGAAGCAGTACCTTAGACATAAATCAGTTAATGCCTTGGCAGCAGATGAAATGGTAAAAATGGCTGCATCAGATACTCCGGGCATTTGACCAACGTCCAATGATGATAATGTTTTGCAGATTTTCCGCTCTCCATGAAATAAAAACCCGATTCCCCTGTCAGTTACTCTCTTGCAGCCTCTGATGCACAACCGTGCAATGGGTAAGTCTCCTCTACCAAGAATAGCAAGACCACTGTCAGTAATATCAGCTTCTGCTAAGTTTAGTGTCCTGAGTGTAGCAAGACCTGATATGTAGCTGAGACAGGGGTCAGAAATGCTTCTGCACCCACTTGTGTCAAGTACCTCCAAGTTGCTAAACGAGGATAATTCCTCCATAGCTTCACTGGTTAGAAGCCTGCACGATAACAACCTTAATTCAAGAAGGGACCTTGCAACTCCCCTCATATCATGGAACGCCAAGTCTGACAATAGAGATGAATTCAGCACTTCAAATTTCTTCAGATTCTGGCATGAGTGCAGAATTGATGAAAAGCCAGCTTCAGTAACCTTTGTGAACCCACCAAGTTTCACTGATTCAAGTCCTCCACAACCTTCAGAAAGAAGGAACATGCCCAAATTGTTCACTCTCTTAAATGAAGCGGGATAATATATTCTACTTCGAACAATTGAAAGGATAATTAGATGCTGGCAAACCTCCAGACACTGTAGTCCAGTGTTGGTCAAATCCAACAGCATCGATGGCTCAGTGAGAGGTCTATCTTCAAGATCCAGCTCTACCAAGAGCGGAAGGGAATTCACAACTGTGATGAAAAGGTTATCTGAAATAATGTCCAAGACAAGAGATAAGCTTTGCAATTTGAACCAAGGGACACATCTGAGCTTATCTATCCAGTGGATAGAGAAGTGTTCAGCTGTTGGCTGTAACTTTAAACTCTTGACACTCTTGGGCAGAAATAGTTCAAGAGATGGTAAATCAAAAACATCAAGTGTGGTCCCTCGGATTTTTATGGACAGGGCCTGCAGGAAAAAGAAGAGCTCATAGGGTTGACCAACAAAGGAAAAACTCTTAGTTCTATGAGTAACAAGTTTGTAGAGGCATTATAAGACAATTTGAATAAGGGAGGAAAAATTGTTATACATGAGAATACTTTACCTCCAACAAGGAAATCTTTTGGAGCATTTCTATAAGCTTTGTTTTGAAAAGTTCCGGTAATACATGCCCAGCAAATTCTATAAGGAAGAACCTGTTTCAGAAAGAAAAAAGGACGTACATTGGAAAACAAAGCCAAGGAGAAGTCACATAGTACAGAAGCAACATTTTGTTGGTGTAAGCACAATGGGCTTCCAATTATCTTGACAGTTCCATCTTCTGAAGGTTATGATACAGAATGGAGTTAATAAATGCCAAGTGCAAAAGCTCAAAGTTCAGTTTTCTATACCAGACAGCCTAAGAAAGATCGTCGAAGGTCAATGAGAAACATTTTTAATAAAAAATTAGCACATAAATGAATTGGTTCACAAATATACTTGTACGCCACAAGTTATTTAAGTTAGCAAATCTGCTTCTGGAAGTTGAAGTGTAATGGCTCAAGTGAACTATTACAATTAATAAAATTCATTTATGCAGAGAGAATTCCAGGATAATAGCGTTTGAAAATCCAGCATTTCCATATAGAAGAGGAGATTGATGCCTTCTAAGCCCCGATTAAACGATTTCCACTGTACTGCTCATACTGTTTTACCAAAAAAGTATTAACCTTTTCTTAAAACGAATTAATAAGTAAATAGGGGGTAAATCCTAACCGAAGATAATTAACTCTAGATCGAGGAGTATTGAATAGGACAAATCGAAAATAATGAAGTTTGCGAAGTCGTCAAGATTATAGAAGACGTTAAGTGAAAATAATGGGCTTGCATTCTCAATACAATCATTCTATAGTGCATGATAAAGGAAAGCAAGAAAGTATCTCATTAACAGCCACTGATTGCATCTCTACTGATTTCATGAGGAAGATTACAAAGATGTGGAACAAGGTTGTGGACCTTCTCTCGAGTTGCCCATGGATTCCTCTTAGAGAAAGTTCTAAAAGAAGAAGATAGAGTCAGGAAAAAGCCCCCCCTGTCATTCTATTAACCCGTATATATACTAGGTGTTATCCCTTGACCACTGTATTGTAACCTGCTGTTGGCGCTTCAGGTCGACCTCCCTAAGCGCCATAGCATGTGTTACGCCGTAGAGGCCCACTGATGATTCAACTTCGGCCGTGGCCGTGACGCTCGTCGTTATGGTGTCTTGTGAAAATAATCACGACTTAATTACCTTCTTTGCCATTCCCTTTTTGAGGCCATTCTCACGTGGCCAGATTTCGACCCATACAAAACCAACGATGCGTCTAATAACAATTGGCAATGCATATCAATTGTTGAAAGTAGCAAGAAATGAAGTTTGACAGAAGAAAATACCTAAATACCTTAAGTTGGGGCACCTTTCTCCAATTGCACGAAGAATGTCATAAGACAGAGAGGAACATTTGAGCAAACTCAAGTCTACGATATGTTCATGGAGGATATTGATAATGGAGGAATCATTCTCCACCTGGAGGCAATCGATCGTTAAACTCTTGGCTCCTTGGACCCTACTCACAACATGTTTTAAAGACTCTTCATCAAGAGAAAATCCCTGTAAATCAGAGATACTCTTGTTAAAAGTTCATCCCAGAAGTAGAAATGACATTAGCAGACTAAAGACAGTCAACGGACAGTCAACTACGTCTCAATCCCAATCTATATACATTCTCTGCACCCATGCTGCTCTATTTGATAATAAGAGGATTCATCAAACTATCTTTTGATGACAATAGTATCTGAACTAGCTTGCGCGCATATCAACTATTCCACACGGTACCTGCTATATCCACCAGTAGAGGTACCGTTTAACTCTGCCAACCAAGGCTTATGACAAATAGGAAGAAATCATGTAATGTTTTTTCCCTCTGTAGGGATTTGAACTTGATAACTCATGGTTCTTCTCGCACTTTATTGACCACTAGGCCACACCCTTTGGTGTGATTCACAAGACTATTTTTGCCGTGAGTGGATCGGCTAGAGTTGCAATGCCCACGTAGCAAAGTGAATCCAAGAAAATGCCACCGCAGTGTTTGCTAGTAAAGCATACATAATTAGGTCAACCTAAATCAACCAGCAATGAACTCTGAATGATTCTCGGCGCCAAAACAATCTCAAGACAATCAGTGCAATCAAATCCTAAACTAAATGGAGTCAAGCATATTAAGTCCTGGGAATCGAATCCACCCTATTCCCAATCATTTCATTTCGTAATAATCTGAACAAGTGTATAAATCTAAACAAAGCTTTAGATAATTAAGGAACAAAACTTAAGAAATGAACTCGAGATACAACGAATTCTTTATTTGCTTATTTCATTTGTAATGCATTATGCGTGTCCAATCTCATTGTATCTACTAATAAAATTAGGGCATTAAAGAAAATTGACTTACAGAAAGATCGAGAGCGGAAAGAGAAGAAAGAAGGTGTGTGGCGGCGGAATGAAAAGTTCGAGAGACGCAAGCAGCGGTGCAAAGAGATTCCAAATCTAGTTTGGTCAATACATGAGTTATTATGTGGTGGGGAAGTTTTTCCATTGACGCCTCATAATCCCCACCGCTTCCTTCTCCAATATGGTGTCGCTTGTTATCACTGGCAGTTGCAGCCATGAATGAAACAGATATCAAACCCTAGCTTTTCCTTTTCAGCTCAATATCCTAACATTTCTCCAGGCTCCAGCAAAAGTGCGATTTTTTGATAGAAATTGAGTTAAAGAGGATACTCCCTGCACAGAGTAGGAGGTGTCCACTTTTGAATCTAATTTGCGGTTGAAGTTTATATATAGTGCAAAAAGAAAAACACAAAACATTGTAGTGTATACTTTGAAATGAAATTATAGAAATAACATTTGCACAGTAAATTCATAGATTTTTTAAAATCATAATAAAGAATAAGTGATTTCTCCAAATAATCATATCTAATAGATCTTGATACATGAATTACTTACTTTAAAAGGAAAAAACCTTTAAATAATTTATTACGCGCATTGTTATTACATATATTTATTTCATGCTATCTCGCATAAAATATATGTATTAATTTTTGTGTAATTTAATGCGGATAGTATTTAACACCGTCAACCAAATGTTCTTTTAATAATTTAGAGATCTGTTTTCTTCTTAATCACCTAAAAATTGTCTTGTTTTATTGCGAAATTTCATGTCGAGATATATTTCATGTCAGCAATAGAAAAGTGAGGTGATACCCCTCAAACTAAGAAACATATTTAATTTTTTTCCTTTTTTTGGGGGGGGGGGGGGGTTTCATCATTTTCTCGACTTATTTTATTTTAAAAAAATTATCTTCATAACTCACACCTCTTTATCCTCGTAACCTATATTTTTAATAATTCTCATGCCTTTCATATCCATAACCCCAAATATTTAATGTATAAGTTTATGATAATTTATGATATATTCCTCCAGATGTACCTATATAACTTGAGGGGAGATTCGGAAGGAGGGGCAATCTGTCCAAAGCTCATAAAGGGGCAACAATTCCCCCGAGGGAGCAGCTCCGCTCCATTGTTTTTGGCTTTGGTAATATTCAATACAATCTTAGTTGGTTGACATGTCTCTTTGTCGAATTCATAGGCTGGGATTTGATGTTTCTTTGTTATATATAATTGTATACAGGTAAAACTGAGGCTAACGAGCACCCCGATTTTATAGTGAGGAAAACGAAGTAAGGGCATAGCTACATGGAATCGGAATCGAAGCTAGGAACCTCTCGTGTTGATGCCCGAACGAAGCGCCTACCACTGGAGTCATCGAGACCACCCCCTCCCCCTCTCCCGGATCCGGTTCAAGTTCTGATACCTCGGAAGAGCATTACCAAACGGTTGCACACGACTAATGAAGGGCCGTGATATCTGCGCCCAACCAGATATCACGGCGCGGATCTCTGCCCGCATCGGCAGTAGATCAGTGATTAACAAAAAAGAGAATTTTTACCTTTCTTAGAATTGTACTAGGGATGAACTCTCCTACTATATAAAGAAGATTTTTTATTCAATGGACACATTGTAATACGCATATCAAGGCAATATATATATTTTTTCTCTGCTTCTAAACTTATTCAAAGTTTTTATTTTTGCTCATAGTCCTTCATAAGTATTTGGCTTCGAACCGAGGATAGACCAATCACTAACTTCAGACCCGATCTTGAACCTAACATCACAACTGGTTTGGTCATTATTTCTATCTTTAATTCACTTATTTAACATTATTGATCACTTGTATTAAATTAATCCACATATCCTTAAAATCGCATATAAATTCGATTGTTACCTATTTTAAGGGTAAACAGTTTGGCACCCACCGTGGGGCTAAGGATAATAGTGGTGGTTTGATACAAATCTCCATAACACACTCTATTTTACACTTGTTCTTTAAGCTCTCAATTTCGGGTCGGCTTGAAAATGTCAAATTCTCAATCCACTCACTTGAACGTTGAGGACGGATCTGGCCATCATGGCGAAAACAACAATCTGGTGCCTAGCTATGAGGTGCCCCGTGTTGATCCCAACGGGGTCCCAGTCGATGCTAACTCACATGTAGCCATCGAAGCCAACGTTCCTACTGAACCCGAAAACATCGTTCGCGGAGGAGACGACCAATGGCTCAGGGAGCACCCGAAGGCGACGGGGTCAGTCTAGGATTGATCTTCGAAATGCTACAGGCTCAACATGAGACGATAATGTTTAACCAAAGAATTAGACCCTTTGACGAAAGCTTATTTTTAAGATGAATATGGTTTACTGATAATCAAGATAATGGGAAAAATGAATAATAGACAATATTGCAGAAATAAAAGATTGACGTTAATCGTATTCGAGAATCAGATGCTTTTACAAGTTGTATTCCCCTCCCTTATATAGGAGATTCTTACAACGTNGTGCCTCTCTCCCGTTTTGATCAAGTTGAGTTTCCCGTGGCTGATAAGTTTGTGGGTTTACTGAACCGTGCCTCTTTGTACCGTATCTCTTCAAGGAGTCACGTCCAGCTGTCTCTGTTTCCTGTGTCCACGTGACTGGCTGAGTTGTCAAAAGCTGACTTACGTGTGAAACTCTTTTTTTACCAATACAGATAGTCCCCCCGCTTACCATATATTTAGCGATTAATATTTGGTAAGTGGATATTCATTTATGGCGGGAATTTTTGCCGCTGCTTTTCCTTGAATCATTGTATCCTTCTCTGCACCATAGGCGTCATTTGTCACGTCCATTTAATGCTCATACCACATGTCCTTTTTGGATTGGTTCTGCATTTACTCAGCACCTTTTAGGGCTTTTTGGGCTGTGCCAGTCCCAAAGTGACATCTTCAATTATGACTTTTCATCATTATTTTCCTTTTTCTTCATGTTTGACGGTTGTCTTCAAGTATAAATACATGTTTTCTTTTCTTTGCTTCCACGAAACACTTTTCTAACTTTGTCTTTTGTAAAGAGCTTTCTTCTTTGCCTTTGTAAACATGTCTTCTTCAAACCAACCTCAATTGAAAGTTTAGCGCCTTCTTCTACTTCGACTAGGAGTCAGAGGGGTGGTAGACTTAGAAGTCTAGGATCCACTCCTTCGAGGGGCTCTTCTTCTTCTCAGATAGTTCCTCCTCCTTCCACTAGATCTCCAGTTTCTCCGAGATTTAGGGTTTCTCGGTCTTTGTTTAGAGGTAGAGGCGAACGCCTTCGTGAACCTGGAGTCGATGAAATTGTCCCTGCTGAGTTTGTTTTTGCTAGGGATAGTCAAGTTCTTGTAGATCAATCTTCTTCTCTTGATAGTGTAGAAAGATATCCAACCATTATAACCGAGGGTCAGATTTCCCTTGTTCGTAGGGAATGCTTTTGGAAATCTGACTTTCCTGTCTATATTTCGAATAGTAATCAAAGAATAACATCTTACAAGAAAGGATATTCTTTTGTTTATACGTATCCTTTCACTTTAGGGTTTAGACCCCCCATTGACCCAGTTATAATTGAGTTTTGCCGTTTTTCAATATCTGCTTAGGACAAGGTGGCCCGCTTGTGTGGCGAGTTGTCGCATGCCTTAGGATTTTGGCTTCTTTAGCCTCGGTTCCTTTTACCTTCAACCATCTTATTCACCTCTACTATCCTACCTTATTTCATGAAGGGATTTTTACTCTTACTGCTAGAAGCAAAAGAGTGTTGGTAACCCCTGGAGACGATAAGGATAGGGGCTGGTACCTCCGGTATGTTGTTGTACCCACTGTTGGTTTAGTGGGTGAAGAGCTTCCCTGAGAAGTGGAATCGCGCACGTGAGTATGCTTTAGCTCACATTTACTTCCTCTTGATTTGACTTGAGATGTTTTATTTAACACCGTATCTATTTTTTTTTCTCTCAGCAATCATGAATACTGTTAAGAATGTCTCCGGTATTCGTGATTGGGTAGAAAAATTGTTATCAATTGCTCCTTCAGAATAAAGATCTTGGAAATACCTCACTGGGAGGTATGGTTGGCAAATAAAGACCCACGGTAAGTGAAGCTCTTGTTCTTGCTTCTTTCCTTACTCGAGTCTTTTTTTTTTGTCGTTTAACTTTTTTAGACAAAGCTCTTGTTCTTGATTCCCTCGATCGCGAATCATACCTGCGATTCGAGTGCTGACACACTTATACTGAATATTATAAAGCTTCCCCCGCTCGCGAATCATACCTGCGACTCGGGTGCTGACACATTTCCACACATTAAATTCGTATTTTATCAAGAAAACCATTTTCTCAGGAAAGTGATAAAATCCTTATTAAAAGAAACATGAAATATAGGTTTTGAAATCATTTGTTTTTGAAACTTATTTGTCAAGTTTAATGATATTCCACGATACAACCTAGTCAAGGTACACAAATATTCATAGAGAGATAAATTCTCTTTTTAGAAGATTAACAAGATGAACTCTAGTTTTCCTTTAGATATTCAATTACGTCTTCGATTACATTAGCTGTTTAATATTACAGGCCGAATTACAGGTATAACACGTAAGGCATGCTAGTGGGTCCTAGACTACCCGAACATGGAATAATAGTAGCTACGATCAGACTCCCGTCACCCCGTGCGTGCATAGCCCCCGAAGATAATAGAATGTATTGAATTAATTCACCTAGGGGGAAGATTCCCCCTCACAAAGTTAGAAAGGAGACTTACCGTGGGTCTTTATTTGCCAACCAAACTTTTTTTGTCGTCTATTCCTTTAGCTATCTTAACTTCTGCTGCTGCTTTGCCTGTAACTTCTTCAACCCTTCAACTTCCTGTGCCTGCTTCTTTGCCCTTGGCTTCTCCAGCTCCTCAACCTTCCGTGCCTGTTGCTGTTCCATCTCTGCCTGCTTCCATGCCTTCCGTTAGGGAATTAGGGTCTTCCAGCAGAGAGATGCGGCAGGTGGTAATAGAGGTTCCAGCTGAGGGAAACCTTTTCAAGAAGACGGGTGAGCCTGAAGTGTGGCTCAAG
>ML396197.1:0-26188 GCA_005239525.1 Nicotiana knightiana | reverse complement strand
ATCGATAAGTAATTATCGATAAGGGTCAAAATCGAATCGATAAATCGAATGCACACCCCTACGGGGAAATGACATAAAATACTCCAGGGTAGTATTAGTTCCACTTTAAATTAGAATGGCGGGCCCGGGGTATAAAGATTACTCATATAATTAAAATGTGTAATTGAGTTTTCGGGACAAGTTTAGAGTGTAACTTGCGCATATTTTTAAAAATTAAATTCAAATATGGCTGATTTAGCGTCAACTGATGAAGATTGTCTAACTATTTCTTTGCAATGTATAACATTTCTAATCATAATTTTAAATAACAATTCTGTAATCTCCCTTTTTTCTCATCCTCTTATTCCTACAAATTTCTTATGCATAGATGACACCCCCATCTTGCAGTCTCTTTGCTTTGTATTGTTGGTGAACTGAACATGGAGGGATGCTGTCAAATGGGCTTTGGAATGAAGAACTTCATATGCATTAGGATCACTCACAAAGCATTGAAAAGGGATTGTACTGGTGTTTTTTAGTCTAATATAAAAATGGCATTGTGGATGTAAAAAGAAATTGTGTTTCTATCTTTGACTTTCAATGTTGCAGAATATGAATTAAGCTCAAAGGGGAAAAAGAAACACACAACGTGCAATAAATAACATCTAGTAAACAAGAAGTGCAATTTAAAATTTTACATCTACTACTCATTTATATCAATGAATTTCCTATTCTAGGGATACTAAAGGCAAAGCTTTTCTCTCTCTATATATATATATATAAAAGTATAGATGACATTATTTCTAATGAAATAAAACAGGTGCAATATACATACGTAATCTTCATCAAAAGAATTGAACAAATAGTATAGACCTGATAGAACCACTTCTACAGAGAGAAGATTAAAGGTCTTTTCTTATGTCATCGTGTAGTGACGCGTAAAAGAAGTAAAATGGATAGACAATGTATGTAAAGAAAATACGTAAGATGCTGGTAATAACCAGTGTTGTGGAGAGCGTGAAGTGACCCCCTTATTTCACGAAAAGTGAGAAGCGAAGCGCTTGCCTTTTTCAAGTGAAGCGGAATTTTTAAAAAAAATTAAAATACATACTGCATAGACTGAGAAAAATTGGGCAGAAACTGAAAAAATTGCGCAGAAATTTCTGAGAAAGAAGCGAAGGTAAAAAAAATTCGCCGGCGAGCTTTTTGGACGTTTAGAAAGAAAAAGAAAAAGAAGAAGACTGAAAATCAAAAGTGCAGAAGCAGAACATACATGTACTGTTGAAGAAGAAGTTGATGAAGAGGAGAAGAAGAAACCGCTGCTGTTGTTGAAGAAGTCCGGTTTAGAAACCTCTTTTTTAATAAAATAGGGCTTCTAACGCTTCTTTTCGCTTCACCGCTTCTCGCTTTTTACAGAGAAGCGGTCTCTTTTTCATACCAGAGTCGCGAGTCGCTTCTATTACCTGAAGCGCTGCCCTTCACGCCTCGCTTCGCTTCTCGCTTAAAGCGAGGAAGCGAGCGCTTTTTAATCACTGGTAATAACAAATTTGTCTATCATAGTTCCATGTATAGCTTGATAAGTATTTTAAAGAGGATAACTTTAATCCTTGAGAAGTGAGATAAAGAGAATTATCAAAGAGAGAAGCCATACGCTCATACCTATATGTAAGCTAGAGAAGCAGTTTATTCTACTAAGGGATCCCACTGAAATGAAGAATAGCTAAACATATGCTACTTGTTATGGAACAAATAAAAATCTGCAGAAAATTATTTCTAAACTCAAACATAGTAAAAAGGAAGTGGATATTTTAGTCCTGAAAAAGAAATGGGGGACCTATGAACAACCTAGCTCCAAGCATACGAAACCAACTTCCAATTATTGTGCGCAACAAAAAATAATTTTTTTAAATTATGGAATACTTTAAGTTAATATCTTTGCTTAAAAAATAGAGTCAACTTGCTTTTCTCCAGTACAACAGCAAGTATAAACAACAAATGCAAGCTCAATTTAGAAGAGAGCGACCAACGTTACTTGCTTCTTTTATCAGAACATTCGCGCAAACCGTAATATTGTGAACCTTCATTTTTCAGATATGTAAATTTCAGTTTCATCTATTTCTCGAGGACCCCTTGATAACAGATCTGGAAATATCAATCTAATGTAATAATGTTAGATGTACCTTGGTAACTAAATCATCCCTCTGTCATCTCTGTCTGTCTTAATTTTAGAGAAGATTTTCTAGCCCGCCAGCCTATGAAGAACTTCAGGTCTATTAGGAAAGGATGTGATGGAAAATGGTATCAGTTTACCAAAAAAGTTTACTGCTGTATCCTATATCCCGAATTGACTGTTCTTTGCTTATTAATGACATTCTCACATCCGGAATTTAGGATTCTAGGTCATATTACAAAATCTCAGGAAATGCAATCAGAATTACCACTTTAAAATAAAAATAAACAGATCAATAGTTTGAAACCAAACCCCAATTTCTTGCATCAAAAACTTACCAGAGATCGCACAAAGTGAACCAACTTTAAAGTTATGGAGATGAATATAGAATTATAACAGAGAACTATTTACCAAAAGAAAATGATATTAACCAAAATATCAAATCAGTTAAAAATATAATAAAAGAACATATTAGATCAGTTAACAATTAGTTTATATGGAAAGACTCCGATGATTTTATGGATATTACAAAGGTTTCATGAAACATAATGCTTTTAAATCAAGAAAATACATGACAAAAGAATGGAGAAAAGAGTTAGTTCATTAGTTGCTTTGTCAATTTTCATCACCCACTTTATTTTAGTGGTTTAAGTCTTTGATGTGAGAGAAACACGCACTTAAATTAACTTCTAAAAGTAATATTTATGGCTGCAATACCCTCTATTAACATATGGCAGCTGAGAAGGAGACACATTAATTTTTACTTTGCAAACAGAATTTATAAAAATCTAATAACCCTCTTTAACTGGAATATCATGGCATAGATGAACAGAGAAAAGCCGAACACTTTGTAAAAGCAGGCAAAAAATCTCACCTTCTTTTCTGTCATCTCATCTCCATCTTCTTCATCCTCATCTTTCTCAATAACATCTTTCATATCTTTAGATTGAATCTCCTTGAGCAGCATCGCCAGCAAACCATGGCACTACATGAGAAGTTATTTTGTCCCAAATTGTTGAGCTATAAAAGGAAGAACAAAATATAACATCATATCATTCTTCTAATCCAAAACAGCAATAATTTATGACCCATAAAATAAAATTGAACTTAGGCCAAATATCAAAGTAAAAGTTAATTAATACTAAAGGACTCCACCAAAAAAGAAGAAATTAGCAACACACCCAATATAATAATTTTGTTAATTACAGATCTCTTCAATCTGTAAGAAATTTATTTGACATAGTTATCACATGAAACAAAAAAAAACTAATGTATTTATCAAAAAGAATAAATTCAAAGTTGTGGGACCTACAATGTCATTATTTATATCATAGTCATCACTTTTAGGTACTTATGGCGGTTCGAAAATTTTGAACAAACTTTCACAACTCTCACTCTCAATTACGCGTTAAGCATTTTTTGACCCTTCGTTGGATCCTATTTAAGGATATTCCACGTCAAGCTTTTTCCTACCGTTCGATATTGGTCCTACAATACACCCCACATCAAACAATCAACAAAAAGATTATTAGAAGAGATAGATACAAAGACAACCACGCTTTATCACCAACAAAAATTTGCCCAAAGAGGTAATCTGTGTTTGTTGCAAGAGGTAACTATTTGAGTTTGTAAGAGAGTGTTATAAATTTTGGACTTCTTTCTCAAACGAATCACTCAATAATTTTAGTGGATATTTCCTTTTTTTCTATATACAGTAAAGTTTGCATTTTATGGAATGTTATCTGTTCTTGATATTTATGATGCTTCATCTATGTTGAAATATTCTGTATAGCATTTTATATTGTGCCACTTCCTAAAGAGAGAACCTTCAGCTTTCAAACTACAAGGCCCAATGTAAGTGTTGTGTCGCATCTAGTTATAAATTCCACTAAAGTACATACCCCGAGCTTCTTAAATTGAGTTTCAACAAGCCCCCTTCTTGTTATGTTCCTGACTTTGACATTAGCTGAATAATCCAGTTTGACGCTTTGTTGTAGTCTTGTTGTGCTGCCAAATATGTTCTGAAATACAAATTCGTACAATGAGTTTTCAGGCCTTGTATTTATGATAATAACTTGTCCTAAATTCAATTAAATGTTTGATCCAAAGAGCCATATCTATGTAAATTCAGAAGGATCTCATTGTTTAATCGCATAATAGATATGAATCTTTTTTTTGGTCATAAGAAGCGTAGAGCACTATATAACAATAAAGTTTGCCAACATCTTCTTGACATGGTGCTGATCAGAACTCTTTTTTCAAGGCACTTCAAACAAAAGAGGGGCTTACCTCATTTACAAAGAGCATTTATGCTAGCACTCTTGAACAAATATTTTGTTGCTTTAACAATTCTGCAATGCTGCCACAAGGAAAAAATTAAAACAACTGAAAACCAAAACATGACAAATTGTGCTGCAACCATAGGAAGGAATCACAGATCAAAGAGAACAAATGGTGCCCAACGATGTTAGTCTTTTAGTTTCTGTATTTCCTAAATAGATTTTGTATTTCGCTTTATTCATGCGTACCAATTCACTGTTAATAGGCACTTCAAAGAACCCATTCATCCTCAAAAATACCGAGAAACATGCACCTAAGTATCTATATCTAAACATAGCAACGATTGACATACATGCACAAGTTTTTAGATACTCAAACAAAATTCAGAATGGGAAAACAGAATAAAACTCACCAGAAATCAGAATATGGAATCGCCAACATACTGGAATCAAGATGGAAAAATTTTCCACGAACCCACAAGCTAAGACCAAACACAGGAGAAAGAAGGAAATAACATAGTAGGGATTAAGGAAAATTAGACGAAAAAGAAGAGAAAGATGTAAGGGGCTATTGGGAAAGGAAACAAACCCAAATTAGCACCCATTAGAAACTAAAAGGTGGAGTTGGCACTCAAATTTAGTGGAAACCCAAAGCTTCACAAAAATGTAGGCTTTTAGCCTCCATTTGTTGTTTGGCAGGGGAGAGTTGTCGAAGAAATGGACAGGAAACCTGAAAATAAGTGGAAGCCAGTTGTTTTTAACTTATCGAAATGACGATTTTACCCTTCGTCGTCCAGACCGATTTTCACTTATTATATAGTGAAAGTAGGATTTCAAATTTTGCTAAATCAAAACTACAAAAGTTAATCAAAATTTGCTCCAATAACAAACACATGCAAAAATAAAAATAAAAATGTGACAATTGATCAATAATCACAATCAGATACGATCTAATGCTTTTCTATTGGCTAACGGAAAAAAAACATTTGTGTATATTTTACTTCTCTGATATCATCAGCAGAGGCGGACCCAGAATTTTTACGCGACAGGACATATTATTCTACTCAATCAGTACCCCTTAAATACTTTTGGTGTTCAGAGTGTCAACTGCTTTAAATTAGCCGCTCTCAAAGTATATATATATAGAGGATTTTGTCATATTTACAAAATTGTAATTAAAATAAAATTTAAAAAAAGAAAAAAACTAATCGATGGGCAAAAAGATACTTAAACATAATAGATATTACACAATATTTAGAAGGATCCTAACACATTCCAAGTAAGGGATTTAGAATATCGTTATTTTCTTGAACACAAGATGATAGACGAAGTAATATAAGTATGTCAGTATAAACAGAGTAAAAATAAAAAATTCAACACATGTAGAAATTTGAATCTCCCTAATATAAGAGAATGTCACCACCCGAAATTTTCACCGTGGGGACCGTGATGGCACCTAACATTACACTTGCTAGGCAAGCTAACGTTAGAGATTTATTAGCCAATTCTTTTAGATTTCAGTGATTAACAACAAGCAAGCTATAACAAGTCGAAATAAACTCGAAATTATATATAATAGCCTTGAATATGTACTAATACCTAGAATCTGGAGTCACAATTCACGAACAATATAAGATTTTGCTATTCCGAAAGAAATACAACTGTTTGCGGAATAAAGAAAACAATAAAGTATGAGGTATGGAAGAGGACGCCAGGGCCTGCGGACGCCGACACGTCTACCTTGGGTCTCCAAGCAAGTGAATCCTAAAGCCAACCTCTCGATCAGCTCGGACTAGCTCCAAAATCTGCACAGAAAGTGCAGAGTGCAGTATTAGTACAACCGACCCCATGTACTGGTGAGCCTAACCTCGACGAAGAAGTGACGAGGCTACGGCGGGTCACTCACAACATAATCTGCATACAGTATATGATGAGTTGTATTCTGTTTTGATGTTTTAACAAACTTTTATGTGAAGGACCAGTTTGAGGACCAGCTTCACAAGCTATCTATGCCTCCAGGAATTCCGGATCATACAGTGTTGAATGAGGACGGACCAGCTAAGGGACCTGATCCCTTAGCAGACTCACAGAATAAAGTACAGGCCAACTTGACAGCTGTAAAAAGCTGTGACAGAAAAGGTGATTGCCTACTACTGTTCACGCTACAGTATAGCAACAGTGCAGCAGTCACTTCCTAGTGGTTGATCCGTGTGCCTTCAAGATTTTGGACATCCTTTTTGGAATGTGCAAGGCTTGGTAATATCTTGAAGCAAGAAGAACAACATACTCACTTAAGCAATTACTAAGAATATTCAAGCATTACGTGCTCTTAAGCATTAAAGACTCAAGGGCTTCAAGAGCAAGAAGACAACTCCACTAAGACCTCACGCGTGGTTATCAAGTAATGTTAATGTCCTTAGTTGAGTTGTAATCTTGCATATTGTTTTTCATTGTATCCTACTAAGCTTTGTAGAAGAAACTAGTTAGGAACTTTTTAATCTTTCATCTTCCAAACTTGTGTGTGACTAAAGCTAGTCATGAGTCAAAGTCTTTGTAACTAGGTTGTGACAAAGTGGCTTGTAAGAAGTATTACAAGTTAGAGCATTGAAGTCTTTGTAAGAAAGTCATTACAAAGTGGCGTGTAATAGTTTAGATTACAAGTTAGTAAAGTTGAAATCCTACAAGTGTAGATCGTGGTTTTTATCCCCTTGAGTGGGATTTTTCCACGTAAAAATCCTTTGTCTCTTTACTTATTTTTCTAGTAAGTAGTTATGTGGGAACTAGTATAGGACCTGGTCACTCTACTGGTTGGTGGAAGCTAAGAAACCTTCAGTATATAATAAAAGCGGAAAGAAAAACAGAATAAAGTAAGCACTAACTTGCATGAAGTAATTACAGTTCTCAAAGCATTTCGTCAGTGTTCAGATACTACCAATCCTTAAGTGTAATTTAAGACTACCGTACAGCTAACACATTCAGGGAAATCATAAACATATAAGTTGTTGTGGAGCGCAACCCGATCCTACCGTATATGTCATATTCACCCTTATTTCCTCTTAATAACATGAACAACAGAATATAAATAAAAGTTTTGCAACGTGCAACTCGATCCCACCATATCAATCAATGTCACAATTCACCATTATTTCACCACAACCCACCCTTATTACACTTGTTTCCGCGTGCAACCTGATCCCATCGTACAATATCAATTCACACTCATTCCTCCTTAATATATCACCCTTATTCTGCATGTTGCAGCGTGCAACCAGATTCCATCATATCAATATCAATTACTTAGTAAGTACAAAAATTTCACAATTTAAATCACAAAACCCTTCACAATACTTAAACTTCAAATCAAAGCAAATAGGAAGCTTGTACACTATGAGAATTCACCCAAGTATTACTACTCAGCGAGACCAATCCAGAATATACCATTAAAACACCGATAAACCAGCTTAAGAAAATAATAGGAAGCAATGAAGCTATGTGCTACTAATACCTTTAATAAAGGGAAACAATGTCTGACAAGTAGCAATTAGGCATGGGAATACAAGTAAAACATATAGTAGTTAAGGCGGGGAAGAAGACAATAAAAGAAGAACGAGAAAGAAACAAGCAAGACAGATAAATTGGCGGCGCACAAGTATTCGTCACCTCACATATACGCCGCTCACATGAATTTCATATAGCAAATAGGTTGAAGGTTCCTAGTCCCTCAAGTCAAAGTTAAACACAACACTTACCTCACTCCATATGCCACTCAATGCTCAATCACAGCCTTTCCTCTAGAATTCGCCTCCAAACCACTCGTATCTACCCACAATTGACTCAATAATATCAAATATTGCTAAAGAAATCAATTACAATGCATAAATTTAGGTTTCTTAAGTTTTCCCCAAAAAAGTCAAAAATTAACCCCGGGCCCGCTTGGTCAAAACTCGAGGTTCGGACCAAAACCCATTCACCCATTTACCCCCGAGCCTGATTATACAATTAGTTTTGAAATCCGACCTCAATTTGAGGTCTAAATCCCAGTTTCTCAAAAATTTCTAATTCTACCCAAACCTCCAATTTTTACCATGAAAATCCTAGATTCTAGGTTGAAAATTCATGAAATGTGATGGGTAATTGAAAGAAAGTGGGTTAGTATCACTTACCAAATTTTTGGGGAAGAAATGGTCTTAGAGAAATCACCTCTAAGGTTCCAGGATTTGAATTTTTGATGAATGAGAGAAAAATCCCGTCTAACTTAAGTTTTGATCATATGCAGGTGTCGCATTTGCGACCTGGGGTTCGCAAATGCGAAGAACCCATCGCAAATGTGAAGGTCTCCCATCCCTGCTATCATCGCACGCAAATACGAGCCTGACCTTTTCGCAAATGCGACCATATGATGGCAAATGCGATCACTGCCTTCCCCCTTCCCAGTTTGCAAATGCGAAGGTGTGTTCGCAAATGCAAAAACTATAAGGTCGAGCTATTCTTCGCAAATGCAAGAAATAGCTCGCAAATGTGAGACATGCAGGGTTCACAATTGCGATGCCTGATCTCGCAAATGTGAGATCAGATGCCTGCACCAAATATTACAACACTAGCTATGTGCTAAGTCCATTTTCACTCCGTAGCCTATCCGAAACTCACCCGAGCCCTCGGGGATCCAAACCAAACACACACACAAGTCCATAAACATCATACGAACTTGCTCGCGCGATCAAATCGCAAAAATAACACCTAGAACTACGAATTGAACACCAAATCGAATGAAATTTTCAAGAAAATTTTGAAATTCCTATTTTCTCAACCGGACGTCCGAATCACGTCAAATCAACTCCGTTTTTCATAAAATTTCACCGATAAAGTCATAAATATGGTATTCGACCTATACAGGGCTCTGGAACCAAAATACGGACCCGTTCTCCAAAAGGTCAAACTTTGGTAAAACACTTCAATTTCATTAAGCTTTCAACTTTCAAATTTCGACATAGTCCGATACCTCGGGCTAGGGACTTCAAATTTCGGTTTCGGGCATACGCCCAACTCCCAAATCACGATACGGACCCATCGGGACCGTCATAATACGAATCTGGATCCGTTTACCAAAAATATTGACCGAAGTCAACTCAAATGAAATCTTTAAGCAAATTTTCTTATTTTTTTAATCAGTTTTTATCATAAAGGCTTTCCGGAGAGACGCCCGGACTGCGCACACAATCGAGGAACGCTAAAACATGACTTAAAAAGATTTCTGATCATAGAATGAGATTTAAATCACAAAATGACCTATCAAGTCATTACATAGAAATACAAGTTCAAATATCATACGTGATAGTTCTGGATTTCTTTTTTTGATTTCACTTGCCAGAGTTATTGAATCTGCCATTAATTTTAATTGTTTGTGTGGTAAAACATATAAAAACTGTATAGTTATAGCGCTGACTTCTAATATTTAGGTTGATTCCTACTAAAGCGTTGTATTTTTATCGTAACCTTTTCACATCTCCTTAATCATATTTTCTCAGTTCATTCATATATCTCTTTTGGTTTTACAAAGGCAAAAACTTTGTTGCTTTGTGAAAGCCAATAGAAGCGCCCTAACTCAGCGTTGCAATTCGGAATTTATTTCATATGTTTATTCGTGTTGCTACTACCTCAGTAAATGTTCAAGTCTAAAATTGAACTAAAATATTTGTTTGAAAACGGTTGATTAAATGTATACTGACTTGTCATTAAACTTAATTACGGGGAAAAAAGATTAGTGAACTCAGGGAAGACTCCAAAGTCCAAACTCCAGATCCTATTTTGGCATGTTGAATTCTAATAACTTAGTTGACCAAGCATCTTTTGAGGCAAAAGCACTTTTTTTTGATTAAAAATATTTTTTTCTAAAATTAAGGTGTTTGGCTAAGCTTTTTAAGAGAAAAAAATGCTTTTTGGAGAAGCAGAAAAAAGTAGTTTATCTCCAAAAGTATTTTTTTGAAAAATATTTTTGAGAAAAATACACTTAGAAGCAGTTTTTTAAAGCTTGTTCAAACACTAATTGCTGCTCATAAGTGTTTTTCAAATTAATTAGCCAAATACAAAGTGCTTCTCACCAAAAGTACTTTTGAGAAAAGTACATTTGAAAAAAAATACTTCTCAAAATAAACTGATCTTTGCCGCTTGACCAAACGGGCTATAATTCTTTTTTCTAGATTTGCGGATCAAAAACTTTTGGGCCCATTGCCGGGGCCCATATTAACTAGACTCTTAGGATCAAAATTCGTAAAAATTGCAAGGGGCGTCCTATTTGGTCGCCTCCATTTAACCTATACCCATATTTTTAAAATTATTTAACCTATATCCTAATTTTTACAACTTCAGGCGCCGCCTTCCTGATACCTGTGCAAAACTTCAGCTTATTTAGTGCTGAAGTTTTTATAAATAAACTAAATAATTTCAGCATCTTCTGCTGAAGTTTTTGAAAAAGCTTTATGATGAAACTAATTAATCCAGGACAAAACTTCAGCATATTGGGTGCTGAAATTTTTACAACTAAACTAAATAACTTCAGCATCTTATGCTGAAGTTTTTGAAAAAGCTTTATGACAAAACTAATTAATCCAGGATAAAATTTTCGCATATTTGGTATTAAAGTTTTTACAACTAAACTAAATAACTTCAGCATCTTCTGCTGAAGTTTTTCAAAAAGCTTTTTATGAGAAACTATTGAATCCAGGACAAAACTTCAGCATATTGAGTGCTGAAGTTTTTAAAACTAAACTAAATAACTTCAACATCTTCTGCCTAAGTTTTTCAAAAAGCTAATGACGACAAAATTAATGAATCCAGGACAAAACTTCAGCATATAGAGTGCTGAATATTTTACAAATGAACTAATTAATTTCAGCAGAAGATGCTGAAGTTTTTGAAAAAGTTTTATGACAAACCTTCAGCTTATTTAGTGCTGAAGTTTTTACAAATGAACTAAATAACTTCAACACTTCTGTTGAAGTTTTTGAAAAAGCTTAGAATGCTGAAGTTTGTGTGAAAGCTTTTGCTACTTCAAGCCCGTATGCCTGAAGTTTATGCGAAAAGTGGGTATGCTTGCAATTCTTTTTGTAAAATGAGTATAAGTTAAAATGTGACCCAAAAAACGGATACAAATGTAAATCCTAAATCCAGTCCAAGCCCAAACATAATCTAACGAGCCTAATTCAATCGTTATTGGCCCGCAAGTGAAATGATGCCAGAGTCGTTTCATGATCCGACGGTCAGCTGCGAGGCCACTCCTCCCCATCCTTTCCGGCGAAATTCAGTTGTAAGTTCTGCTTCCACTGGATAGTGAAAGCATCACTTTTGACTTTTTATTATAGTTCTTTGGACATAAAATTAATTATTCTATGTTATAATAAATTTAATTTGTTTACTTTTTCCGATTATCACAGACGCTGGTTTCAAAAGTTCAAACCCAAGCATTTAAGATAGTTTTGTTTAAAAGACCTCGTATATTCATATTATGAGCCATTTGTGTTTTAGTTATTAAATTGGGAAGCTTGATAATTAATCTCTCTAACAGCTAATAATTATAGTGCACGAATTATTCTGGAATTTGGATTTTTACCCTATCAATGAGCCCTTTAAGTTAGTAGATTATTAGAAAATTTGATAGTTAATATTTATAACAATATATAATTATAGAGCTTTTAAATTGTTGAAGATTTGTGGCCCGAAGCAGTTGTTTATTGGTTTTTCACTGCATGAAGGTTCAAGCAGTGGGTGGGTTTGACAAAGTAGTACAAACTCACAGAGTCTTTGACAGTTGCTAAAGTGATTATTTTCAATATTTAGCGGTTGGAAGCACTGCTATCTGCTCGTTGAATGAGAGTTTAAGTTGAGATTTCTTTTGCTGTATAATGTTCTCTAGAGGATGGCCAAGTAGTATCATACAGAAAAACTTATTATGCATTGTTTAATATGGCTTGACATTCTGCAGTCACTTTGCTCTTTCTATTAGTTCATTGTATGGTAAGTGATAATGGTTTGCTTTTATATGAGACAACAACTGAGACGACGCCCTTTGCCATCTTAAATTTAAGCCTAAGGTACAAAATCAAGTCCCATGTAGTGTTACTTGACATAAAGGTTGAGATTGCTTGTGATATAACCAAGTTGTTTATTATTACAAGCAGATAATCTGATTGACCTTACGTGATTTTGTTCTGATGAATAGAATTTTAATTTCCTAATACATTTCATCTATGATACATCTCAATTTCAGATGGAAGAAGCTTCTCTTAATAGTGAGCTAGATCTTACTGGGCAAGGCAGTGGGAGATTGCAAGAAATAGAGTCAGATGGGTTAGATGACCAGAACAGTGAGCAAATTGAGTCGGATGAATTATTTTCGCAAAATGGTGGGCAAATAGAGTCAGATGGGTTAGATGATCAAAATGGTTTTACTGATGGGCAGAAGCAATTTATTCCCCCAGCGGTAGGAATGGAGTTTGAGTCGTATGATGATGCTTACAACTATTATAATTGTTATGCCAGGGAGGTTGGTTTTCGTGTTAGAGTAAAAAATTCTTGGTTCAAAAGAAATAGCAGGGAGAAGTATGGTGCAGTACTATGCTGCAGTAGCCAGGGCTTTAAGAGAATTAAAGATGTAAACCGGCTGCGCAAGGAAACTAGAACTGGTTGTCCTGCAATGATGAGGATGAGAATGGTGGACTCCAAAAGATGGAGAGTACTTGAAGTTACTCTTGAACACAATCATTTGTTAGGTGCAAAAGCATACAAGTCTATCAAGAAGACGGGTGCTGGAAACAAGAAAAAGCTGGATTCAAACTGTGATGCTGAAGTACGAACAATCAAGTTATATCGGGCACTTGTAATTGATGCAGGTGCGAATAGGAATGCCAATTTTAGTGCAAGGAGGTGCAAAACTTCATCTGATTGTCACGATAAGCTGAATTTAAGAAAAGGAGACACGCAAGCGATGTATAATTATTTCTGTCGAATGCAATTGACAAACCCAAACTTCTTTTACTTGATGGATCTGAATGATGAAGGGCAGTTGAGGAATGTGTTCTGGGTTGACGCCAGGTCAAGGGCAGCATATGCTTACTTTATTGATGTGATCTATTTTGATAATTCATATTTGTCCAACAAATATGAGATTCCTCTTGTGGCATTTGTGGGCACAAATCACCATGGTCAATCAGTGTTGTTGGGCTGTGGCCTGCTTGCGAGCGAGACAAAAGCCTCTTATGTTTGGGTGTTCAAAGCTTGGCTCACCTGCTCACTTGGACGTTTCCCTCAAACAATTATTACAGAAAGATGCAAGATTTTGGAGAGTGCAATCAGTGAGGTGTTTCCGAGGTCTTCTCATCGTGTTGCTTTATCACACATCATGAGGAAAGTTCCAGAAAAGTTGGGAGGGTTGCGTAACTATGATGTTATTAGAAAGGCATTAATTAAAACAATATATGAGGCTCTGAAGCCATTTGATTTCGAAGCATCATGGAGATTTATGATCCAAAGATTTGGAGTTGGTGATCATGAGTGGCTTCTTTCACTCTATGATGACCGAGCTAAATGGGCTCCAGTTTATTTGAAAGACACTTTTTTTGCTGGAATGGCTACTGCCAGATCTAATGAGACATTGACTGCTTTTTTCGATAAATATTTGCACAAGCAAACTCCTCTAAAAGAGTTTCTTGACAAATACGAATTAGCTTTGCAGAAAAAGTACAAGGAAGAAGCAGTTGCAGATACAGAGTCGAGAAACTCGAACCCTGAACTCAAAACAAGATGTTCCTTTGAGTTGCAGCTTGCAAAAGTGTACACTAGAGAGATCTTCAAGAGATTTCAGTTAGAGGTGGAGGAGATGTATTCTTGTTTCAGCACAACACAGTTACATGTTGACGGGCAGATGGTAATATTTTTGGTGAAGGAGCGTGTTTTGGGAGAGGGAAATAGAAGAGAGATACGGGATTATGAAGTTCTGTACAACAGAGCAGCAGCCGAAATTCGTTGTATTTGCAGCTGCTTCAACTTCTATGGATATCTGTGCAGGCACGCGTTGTGTGTACTGAACTTCAATGGTGTGGAAGAGATCCCTTCAAAATACATTTTATCACGATGGAAAAAGGATTACAAGCGATTATGTGCATCAGATATTGAATCCAGTTATACTGAGTCTACTGAACACGTTCAATGGTTTAGCCAGTTGTATAGAAGTGCATTACAAGTTGTGGAGGAAGGGGTGATTTCCCCAGATCATTATAAAGTAGCTCTAAATGCATTTGAAGAGTCTCTGACCAGAGTTCACCACATTGAAGAAAAACTAAATAAAAATTCTTTGTAATTAACGTATCTACTTTCTGTACTTGTAACGATGTAATGGAGGGGTGTCTGAATATCTTGTGTATAATGATTATAGAACTGGGTTGATATTAATTCATATAGTTTTTGCTTCATTTACAATCTCGCCCGTTTTCTTTAATTTACTATTAACTGCCCTGCTTTTCTAAGCTTTCCAGGCGAAAAATGAATATCTGAGTAACAAAACTCACTCTCTTTGGAACTCAGAAATTGAGAGAACTTTATTATTTTTGTAACTTATTTGAGCAAACGTAGAACGGCATTTAAAGCATGATATTTGTTCTTCTATAGGCATCAGCTCATGTATTGTATTTTCGTATCCGACCAGTTCAGTTTTCTCCCAGAGTTTGAAAAGAAAAGGAATAATCTTCTTTTTGTGTTTGTCTAGTTTCCTTTTTGCTATGTTTAGGCTATTGAGTATTGACAAGGTTTCTTAGCATTCACCAACCAGTAGAGTGACCAGGTCCTCTACTAATTTCCACAGAACTACGTACTAGAAAAACGAGTAAAGAGACAAAGGATTTTTACGTAGAAAAATCCCACTCAAGAGGACAAAAACCACGACCTACACTTTAGGATTTTTCAACTTTACTAACTTGTAATCTAAACTATTACAAGCCACTTTGTAATGACTTTCTTACAAAGACTTCAATACTCTAACTTGTAATATTTCTTACAAGCCACTTTGTCACAACCTAGTTACAAAGACTTTGGCTCATGACTAGCTTAGTCACACACAAGTTTGGAAGATAAAAGGTTAAAAGGTTCCTAACTAGTTGCTTCTACAAAGCTTAGTAGGATACAATGAAAAACAAGATACAAGATTACAACTCAACTAAGGACATTAACATTACTTGATAACCACGTGTGAGGTCTTAGTGGAGTTGTCTTCTTGCTCTTGAAGCCCTTGAGTCTTTAATGCTTGAGAGCACTTAATGCTTGAATATTCTTAGTAATTGCTCAAGTGAGTATGTTGTTCTTCTTGCTTCAAGATATTACTAAACCTTGCACATTCCAAGAAGGATGTCCAAAATCTTGAAGGTACACGGCTCAACCACTAGGAAGTGACTTCTGCACTGTTGCTACACTGTAGCGTGAACAGTAGCAGGCAGTCACCTTTTCTATCACAGCTTTTTACAACTGTCAAGTTGGCCTGTACTTTATTCTGTGAGTCCGCTAAGGGATCGGGTCCCTTAGCTGGTCCGTCCTCGTTCAACACTGTATGATCCGGAATTACTGGAGGCATAGATAGCTTGTGATGCTGTATACATTAGGTCCTCAAACTGGTCCTTCACATAAAAGTTTGTTAAAACATCAAAACAGAATACAACTCATTAATTTCTCCCTTTTTGATGATGACAAACTTTTATAATTGGGAGGTAAATGTGATAGAGTAGCACATGCGTGACCAGGTTTCCAGGAAGTTCCCCCTTAAACATGGCACAACCAGGTCAGAGTTTCCAATTATTCCCCTTAGCTTCCCCCTTTTGGCATCATAAAAAGTCAGATCCAGGCAAGAAAATCAAGGAAGTCCATTAAGTTAACTCATGCCCCTTATATGCACACAATCATGATAGAAGACAGAATAAAAGTCAGTAAGGCAACAAATATAACACAAAAGGACTGGTTTCATTTATAGCAAAAGCATAAAGACATTTGTAGAAGACTCTGCTCGAAAGCAGAGGACTTCATTTGGATTTTTCAAAGTAGGAGCAGTCACATGTTATCCAATCCCAGAAAAACAAAAAGAAACAGCATTAATCACAACCATCCACATAAAGAGGAATCCTAGGGAGCACTAGAGGAGGAGGGCATAGAGGTAGAGGCAGTGAGAGTGCGGAGGACTAGGTCCATACGAGCATTTGCTGAGGACTGTTCCTGAAGAAGCCTTTCCTTCAGATTCTCAACATGACGTTTCAATTCTGCATTCTCCACGGTCAGAGAGGACACTTCTGCATCAGTGGAACTCGAAGAACCAGGTCCCCTATCAGACTGGCCTGACACTTCCAGAAGAGCTATTTGAGCTTTCAGCCTCCTGATCGTGTCCTGGGCAGCATTCAGTGCAGTGATCAGCTGAGAGATTGTAGAATTACTTCCCCTACCTTCTCAATGCATTCACACTCCTCAAGTGTGATCTTGGTGAAGCTCTGTTTGCCGATTCCAACCTGAGGACTACTGAGGGGTACTTGGAAGTACTTGAAGATCCTGGTGAGTAAGAAGCCATGGGGAAGACTATGATTACCATCCTTGAGGGAGACAACTTTGGTCATGTGATTGATCATTAGAGCTGGTAGATTTACCAGAGTGAAGTTGTTAAGTGCCTCCATAAGAATAAGGTCAGCCTTGGATGCAACATCTCGTCTCTCTGCCCGGGGGAGAAGAACTTTGTTTACCAACTCAAAGAGAAGTTGGTAGATAGGCAGCATAGCCTTCTTATGCACCCGGTCCCCTTGCTGAACAGACCCAGGCTTGACAATGACTTTCCGAAAGGTGTAGCTGCAGGCATCTTTCTTTGGATCGACTGAAGACAAACCCTCTGATGGAACCCCTAGGATTATTCCCAGCAGAGCATCATCGAACACGATATCCACCCCTTATACCAACACACACACATGGCACTCAGCAGGGGAGAAGAAGGTACTGTAGAACTCTCTCACAGCATGCTCATAACATTTGGCCCGACTAACATTCAAGAGATGGTCCCATTTTTGAAACTCAAGCATAGCCATGAGTTGAATCATGCCTGGCATGTCAAGGATTTCAGGGTCAATGGTGCGGCCCAGCAGCACTGCTTGAAGCTTAACATTTTCCTTCCACGTAGCAGCCTGCACAGAACCAGGTTCCCTTGCTGGTTTTGCTTCTTCTTATCACTTACGTTTACCTGACCCTTTGGCCGATATTTCCTTTGAAGTGGCAGATTTAGGTCCACTAACCTCTCCAACATCTTTCTTCTTCACTTTCTTCTTAATCGTCGAGGGTGATGGATTTACACTCTTCCTAGCCATAGCCTTTTTCCTTTTTACTAAGGAACTAGGTTCCTCTTCAACCTCCACCACTGGAATATGTTTGTCCACTACAAACTGATCATCCTTTACCAGACGCCTCCTTTTAGGTTTGTTACACTTCTTGCTTTTTTCAAGAGCCTGATCCACAACCTCTTTCTTCTGGAGTCTAGTAGATGGACGCTTCACAGAGGGAGCGGAAATGCCGACCCCATGACGCACTTTAAATCGTGCACTGAGCACCATATCATCTTCATCATCGTCATCCACATGAGCATAGAGAGGGGGAATAGACTCGAGAGGAGGAGTGTAGAATATTTGCTCCTTCGGAGACTGAGAGGATGGTGAACCAGGTCCCTCACTAGTTTTTGAGGATGGAGTCGCATGCTGAGTGGACTCGAAAGGGACCATGGTGTGCCAGCATCCTCAGGAGCAGACAGAGAGGCTCCTTGAGTCTCAGGAGGAGTGCAAGGATTTTTAGGAGTTTTTTCGGAAGATAGGACAATGATGTTTTCTACTGCCTCTTTGTCAGCAGATTCCATGGGGGTTTGAGATATGAGAGAGGAGGGGTCAATATACTGACTCGGAATCTCCTCTGATACTTCAGAGATGGGAGAGGTTTCAGGGATGAGTGGCTCAGATAGTGGTACAGAGGGAGATGGAGGTGGAGTGGCAACTGTAGGGGTTGGTTCTTTTGGCGAGGATGGAGATGGTTCTGATTGAGGAGAAGAAGCTTCAGAGACTAAAGTTTCCTGAGATGATTCTGGTACTAGGGGAGCAAAGAGGGTTTCCTGAGATGACTTAGGAGCAGAGAGGGTTTCCTTGGATGATGAGGAAACTTGGCCCTCATCAGGGATGATGTTGATGTCGGTAGCAATGGAGGAGGGGGTGATTTCCTCTTGAGACGCCATTGTTAATCACAATGAGAAAGGAGGGAAAGAAGTAGGTGAGAAAGAAGCTTTTGGGTTCAGAGAAGTGGGAGTGAGTGAAAAGGTGAGAAGTGAGGAGTTAGGTAGAGAGAGGGAGAAGGGAAACTGGTCCAAGTGACGGTTTGAAGAGTTGGAAAATGTGTGAGGGTGTTGAAAGGTGGAAGGACCGAAGTGATTAATGTGTCTCTGAAAAGGTGGAGAGAGGTAGAGAATAGTGGCAGAAATAATTAATGTAGTTACTTTTCGAGAAAGAGGGAGAGAAAACATATAACTACTAACCTGGCATATAGGAACCAAGTCCCATACATGTTTTATTTTGAAAAGAGAAACCTCGGTCCTTCCATGGTCTACAGTGCCACTTCATTAAATTCTGTAATCACCATGCGTGTCTACCTGCAACGGTATTGAAGTGAGTTAGACTTTATTAGGAAAACACTTTAGCCTCTTAACCTGAGTAAGACATTCAAAGCCATAGGAGAACCAGGTTCCTAATTGGGTCTCAGCATGCCCAGAGCTAGTCTGTTCTTCTCAAAGTGTTCTCTTCCAAGTGATTTGGTGAAGATGTCTGCAATTTGATCTTATGTGCAACAAAACCTCATGCTGATATGACCCTTTTCAACATTGTCTCTGAGAAAGTGATGTCTCACATCAATGTGCTTGGTTCTTTTGTGTCGAACAAGATTTTTTTCCATATTGAGTGCACTTGTGCTGTCACATAGAAGTGGAATGTTGTCAATGAAAACACCAAAATCCTCCAATTGTTGTTTGATCCATAGCAGTTGAGCACAACAGGAGGCAGCTGCAACATATTCAGCTTCAGCTGTGGATAATGCCATCGAGTTCTGCTTTCTTGTGCCCCATGAGATTAAGAATGAACCAATAAAATGAGCCATCCCTTAAGTGCTTTTCCTATCTACCAGATAACCTGCATAGTCAGCGTCAGCATAACCAATAAGATTAAAATTGTCACCTGAAGGATAGTAAAGGACCAGGTCCTGTGTGCCTTTGAGGTAGCGCAGGATCCTCTTAGCTGCTTTCAGATGTGACTCCTTGGGATTAGATTGAAATCTTGCACATAGTCCTACACTGAAGACTATATCTGGTCTGCTAGCTGTGAGGTAAAGAAGTGAACCAATGATCCCTCTATACATGGTTTGATTCACAGGAGTGCCAGCATCATCCATGTCAAGTTTGGTAGCCACTGCAATGGGTGTGTCAATCACCTTAGAATCCTCCATGTCAAACCTTTTGAGCAGTTCCTTGATGTATTTCTGTTGGCTGATGCAAGTGCCATTGATAGACTGTTTGACTTGGAGACCCAGAAAGAAGTTCAGGTCCCCCATCATGCTCATCTCGAACTCACTTCCCATTAGTGTTGCAAACTCCTTGCACAAGGAATCTGCAGTGGCTCCAAAGATAATATCATCGACATAGACCTGGACAATGAGAAGGTTCCTTCCTCGCTTCTTCAGGAAGAGAGTGTTGTCTATCTTTCCTCTTGTGAACCCGTTGTCTAGAAGGAACTTTGACAACCGCTCATACCAAGCTCTGGGAGCTTGCTTCAATCCATACAAGGCCTTGTCGAGTTTGAATACATGTTCTGGATGGATATGATTTTCAAACCCATGGGGTTGCTTGACATACACTTCTTCCTTGAGATAACCATTCAAGAATGCGCTTTTCACATCCATTTGGAACAAAGTGAATTCCATATGAGATGCAAAGGCTATAAGAATTCGAATGGATTCCATATGAGCAACTGGAGCGAAGGTTTCATCATAATCAATCCCTTATTCTTGATTGTAGCCTTGGGCTACCAGCCTTGCTTTGTTCCTGGTTGTTTTCCCATTTTCATCCAGCTTGTTCCTGAATACCCACCTGGTCCCTATGATGGTTCTGTTTGAGGGATGAGGTACCAGATCCCACACTTTGTTTCTCTCAAATTGATGAAGTTCTTCTTGCATAGCCACGATCCAATCAACATCCTTTAGGGCTTCCTTGATATTCTTGGGTTCAATTTGGGACAAGAAGGCTGAGAAAGCTAGGGAGTTTCTAGTTTTTAACCTGGTTTGAATTCCGGAATCAAGCGGGGTAATTATGTTATCAAGAGGGTGAGAGCTTTTGTGTTTCCAGTTTGAAACTTGAGACTGTTTAGTGGAAGTGCTTGGTGTGTTAGTTGGGCTTCCCTGTGACTCCTGATCTGCAACCTGAGGAGTGCTTTCCACTGCATCTTCAACTCTTTCCTCAGCTTCTGTGGGAGAGATAGGAATACCGATTTCCTCCTGAGATTTTGAGGAAGAGGTTGAGTTGCCTTCCACTGTCTCCTTTGCTTGACTCATCATATCAGCCTTGCCATTAGACACATCAGAGATTTCCCCTGGAACCAAGAGTGGTTCGTTGTCTTGATCATCACCATTGTTGTCCTTGTTTGAAAAAGGGGTTTCATTGAAGAGGACATGAACACTCTCCTCCACACATTGAGTCCTTTTGTTATACACTTTGTACGCCTTGCTTTGAGAGGAATAGCCCAGAAAAATTCCTTCATCACTCTTGGCATCGAACTTTCCCAGCTGATCCTTCCCGTTATTTAGAACATAACATTTGCAGCCAAAAGCCCTTAGATGGGTCACCTTGGGCTTTCTTCCATTGAGCAGTTCATATGGGGTCTTGTTCAGGAAGGACCTGATCATGCACCTGTTCACCAAGTAGCAGGCAGTATTGATTGCCTCAGCCCAGAAGTTTTTTGCAATCCCACTGTCTATTAGCATTGTTCGAGCCATGTCCTCCAGAGTCCTGTTCTTTCGTTCCACAACACCATTTTGCTGGGGAGTCCTTGGAGCTGAAAAATTGTGTGTGATTCCATTTTCATTACAGAATTCATCAAATCTTGCATTATCAAACTCCGTTCCATGATCAGACCTGATGCATGCCACTTTCATGTTCATCTTCACTTGAATTTTCTTGACAAAGGCCACAAATACCTCAAATGTTTCATCGTTCGAGCAAAGGAATAATGTCCAAGTGAATCTAGAGTAGTCATCCACAATCACAAAGATGTATTTCTTTCCACCCCTACTTGGAATTTTCATTGGTCCACATAGATCCATGTGAATGAGTTTAAGAGGTCTGGATGTGCTAACATCTTTCTTTGGTTTAAGAGATGATTTCACATGTTTCCCTANCTTCAACTGCCTTTAGGCAGTTCACCTCACCTGCTTCCAGAGATTTGAAATCAGCAACGTAGATGTTTTTGTATCTCTTGGCTATCAGCACCACCTCTCCAGTTACTAAACTAGTTATTGTGCATGTTTTTGACAAAAATTCTACCTTGTTTCCTTTATCACAAATTTGTGAAACACTCAAGAGGCTATATTTCAAGCCATCCACATAGTAAACATTTTCAATTGAGTGTTCCAGAGATCTTCCAACTCTTCCTACGCCTAGGATGTACCCCTTCTTCCCATTTCCAAAGGACACATCCCCTCCTTGCAGGGCCTTCAATGAGAGAAAATCCATGGTATTTCCAGTCATATGCTTTGAGCATCCACTGTCCATAATCCACTGTAGCCCGCTTTCCCTCACTGATCCCTGCACACACAAATCAATGGCCAGATTTAGGAACCCAAACAAGTTTGGGTCCCTTGTAATTTGGAAATGGGTGAATGAGAAGTTTTCTAGTCCATGCTGGCAGGATTTTGTGTTTTTTGCTGGGACCTGGTCCCTGATCAGGTTTTCTCCTGCCTGCAAACATTTTATTTTTCTGGACTGATTGGTCCTTGACTGGACAGCTTTCCTTGTAGTGTCCATTGTTCCCACAATGGGTACAAAGCCAATTGTCAGGGACTGTAACATACTTGTTGTGAGGGTTGTAGGGAGTTTTCTCCCTTTGAAATCCGATCCCCTGCTTGTTCCCAGAGTTGTTAGAGTACATAGCAGTGACAGCGTCTGTGGACCAAGTCCAATTCAAATATTTCTTAAGATCAGATGTTAGTTTGCTCACTTCTGCTTGCAACTCCTTATTTTTCTCAACCTCACTGCACAGACTATTTTTGACCTCATTCAGTTCTTTTTCAAGCTTGACATATTTTTCACTAGCTATTTCCTTCCCTTTATCTATACTTGATGAACCAGGTTCTAATCTTAGTCCCTGAATAGTTTCTTCTAAGTCTGTGATTACTACTGGAAGATCATCTCTTTCTTGCTCAACAATATCTACTCTCAAGTTCAAACACGTCTTTTCACTGCTTAGATTCTCTACTGTTTCTTTCAAATCTGCCACTACTACAGTTAAATCATCTCTCTCATTTTTTGACTTCCTATTTTTCTTCTCTATCTCTTCCCTTTTCTCTTCAAGACCTTTTATGGTATCCTTAAAATCCACAACTACTACCATTAGGTCGTCTCTTTCGTTCTCAACACCGTTGATTTTGTACCTTACAGTATCATTTTCTTTTTCAAGGTTTCCTACGGTTTCTTTCAGGTCAACCACACACACGACTAGGTCATCTCTAGTCTATTCAGCTTCTCCTAGCTCTAGGGTCAGTGAATCTTTTTCTTCCATTAAGGTATAATAGGTATCGATGAGAACATTCGACAAGGACTTTAATTTTTTAGGAGAGTAAGATCTCAGATTTCTATGAACATCCCTGAAATTTACCTCATCGGTATCATCTTCTTCGTCGGATTGAGCCATGAGAGCAAACAACGAGTCATACTCCTTACCCTTGCCTTCAACAGCCATCATGGAGCTATTCCCTACTTCAGGTTCCTCTTCTGATTCACTGGATGAGTCTCCCCAAGCAGCAAGAGCTTGTCTCACAACATTGTCAGCTGTACTTTTTCTACTAAATCTCTTTTCTGGAACCTGGTTTCTCTTTACAACCTTGTCCGTGTTGTATTTGTAGATGTCTTGTTTCAAGAGCGGGCAGTCCTTGATGAAGTGTCCAGGTTTTCCACATTTATGACATAGATCATGATTCCTGGGCTTGCTTGAGCTCCCTCTTCTAGGTATCCCACCATTCCTTCGCACCATTTTTTGGAATCTTTTGGTGAGATAGGCCATGTCGTGATCTTCTTCACTTGACTCACGTTTTTCTGCCTGAAGAACCAGGTTCTTCTCCTTCTTAGGCTCTCTTCTTTCAATGTCCTTCTTTTTCTTCATCTCATATGTCCTCAGATTACCTATCAACTCATCCATAGTTAAAGTCTGCATATCTTTTGCTTCCGTGATAGCGTTCACCTTACTTTCCCAAGAACTTGGCAGAACACTTAAGATTTTTCGCACGAGTTTGTTTCTGGGAATAACTTCACCTAGAGAATGAAGTTCATTGATGATAGAGGTGAACCTGGTATGCATGTCCTGTATGGACTCATCTTCCCTCATCTTGAACAGTTCATATTCTGTAGTGAGCATGTCTATCTTGGACTGCTTTACTTGTGTTGTTCCTTCGTATGCCGTCTGCAGGGCATCCCAGATTTTCTTAGCTGACTGACAGGCAAAGATCCCGTTGTATTCGTCAGGCCCAATACCACAAACAAGAATTTTCTTTGCGCGAAAGTTCTTTTCCACAGCTTTTCGATCTGCCTCATCGTACTCCTTTCTGGTTTTGGTATTAGAGGACCTGCTTCTCCAAGTTTTTTTAATGGAACATGAGGGCCATCACAAATAATGTCCCAAAGCTCGGAGTTTTCAACCATGATAAAATCATGCATTCTTGTTTTCCACCAACCGTAGTATTGGTTGTTGAATCTTGGGGGTCTGTAGGTTGATTGTCCTTCCTCGAAATTTAGTGGAGCAGCCACTTGAGATCCTTTCTAGGTGTTAACGTTCAAAAAGAACCTGCTCTGATACCAATTGAAGGTTTCTTAGCGTCCACCAACTAGTAAAGTGACCAGGTCCTCTACTAGTTCCCACAGAATTACGTGCTAGAAAAACGAGTAAAGAGACAAAGAATTTTTACGTGGAGAAATCCCACTCAAGGGGACAAAAACCACGACCTACACTTGTAGGATTTCAACTTTACTAACTTGTAATCTAAACTATTACAAGCCACTTTGTAATGACTTTCTTACAAAGACTTCAATACTCTAACTTGTAATACTTCTTACAAGCCACTTTGTCACAACCTAGTTACAAAGACTTTGGCTCATGACTAGCTTTAGTCACACACAAGTTTGGAAGATGAAAGTTTAAAAGGTTCCTAACTAGTTGCTTCTATAAAGCTTAGTAGGATACAATGAAAAACAAGATGCAAGATTACAAATAAAATAAGGACATTAACATTACTTGCTAACCACGTGTGAGGTCTTAGTGGAGTTGTCTTCTTGCTCTTGAAGCCCTTGAGTCTTTAATGCTTGAGAGCACTTAATGCTTGAATATTCTTAGTAATTGCTCAAGTGAGTATGTTGTTCTTCTTGCTTCAAGATATTACCAAACCTTGCACATTCCAAGAAGGATGTCCAAAATCTTGAAGGTACACGGCTCAACCACTAGGAAGTGACTGTTGCACTGTTGCTACATTGTAGCGTGAACAGTAGCAGGTAGTCACCTTTTCTGTCACAGCTTTTTACAGCTGTCAAGTTGGCCTGTACTTTATTTTGTGAGTCCGATAAGGGATCAGGTCCCTTAGCTGGTCCGTCCTCATTCAGTATTGTATGATCCGGAATTACTGGAGGCATAAACAGCTTGTGATGCTGTATACATTAGGTCCTCAAACTGGTCCTTCACATAAAAGTTTGTTAAAACATCAAAACAGAATACAACTCATCAACCACCTATAATGAGAGGCGGATCCAAGATTTGAAGTGTGCAGGTACCACTATATATATACACACACACATACCTACCACTAGCCAGAAAGACCGAATACGAAGAATTGATGATAGTTAGTTTTTGGTTAATCCAGTTAGATCTTTTATTTTAAAAAGGCAAATAAGTTCAATTTTAGTTCAATTTTTTTACGCTTGATTTACTAATTTCTAAACAAAAGTAAAAAAAAAAAAATCATGAAAGTACACCAGCAATTGGAAAATTTTCTTAAAGAGTAGCTTAATTACTATATAATTTTTGTTTGATTTGATTAATTGATCATTATTCTTGGGCTAATTTTTCCAATTTAATTGTTGCTTTATATGAAAATTATTTGCAAAGCCAAAATTTTAAAGTTATTAATCTATGAGAATCAACTTAAAACCTCTATTAATCATGATACTTTTTTCAAAAGCCAACAAATGATACTATTCAAATTATACTTCAACATATAAATTAATGTTGTATCGCAAGAAAGAGAGAAACTACATATTACTTAGGATTTTAAAATTATGCATCGAAAGAAATTGATTGTAACAAAGATATAACAGTAGGAAGCAAAATAAAGGCTATTATAAAGAAATATAAAAAAAGAACGAAGATAGAGGGATTTAGTAGCAAATAACAAGAAGAAAAAAGAGGGGGGAGGGGGG
>ML396195.1:0-20670 GCA_005239525.1 Nicotiana knightiana | reverse complement strand
TGCATAACAAAAGCTAATGTTAGGCTTGATGTATATATTATCTAGAAGAATTAGATGATATAATTCTTCTAACCCCACGAATCGTTAGAGATATTGATGTGGTAGTCGTTGAATTTATTACTTGTTCAGTCTTAGTGATGAAACTACAATTTCAAAAGTGGTTTACGTGTCTTTCCAGAAATGATTTGTTCTTTCTTAAACATTTATAATGTTTAGTTCTTTTATTAAAGGGTGTTACCTGGAAGGCTGTGACTTTTCATGAAAAGTGCGTTTACATGTTTTGTATAAACATGACCGTTCATGAACAAATGTATTAATATGTTGGTCTATAATGAGGTGAACCAACCAATGAACATGACCAAAATCCATTCCAAGTTGGATTTGTTTCATGAATGAAGGTGCTATAATTTGCATATTATATAGACGTATGAATAAATAGCATACAAATGTTTGAAAATGGCGGAATGATTGCGAAATTTTGTTATATATTAAAAGGTTGTGGCCACAACTGATGCCAATCATTCCAGCCGTTGTTATAATATACTATTACTACACTAAATGTAGTCAATAATCTGATATGCAATCGAAAGTCGAGACGTATTAGTCTACGACATAAGAAAGTTTACATTGAACTTTCATGACAATAAAACGAGTTTTGAAGTATTTGAAATGTACTCCAAATTATGCTTTGCACTACAATAATTATCTCGCGATAATATAGAGGTATAGTGATGCAAATTAGATCACCCGTTCAACAAATTCTAAACAGTCGGTGGAGGAGCAATGTCTTGGAAATCGTCCAAACAAATGTGCGTTGACCGCTCTACAGTGGAGGCTGAGTTTATAGCCTTAGACAAGGTCGATGCAGAAGTTGAATGGCTCCTAATATTTCTTGAAGAAATTCCATCTTAGCCCAAAATATTGACATCTATATGCACGCATTGCGATGGTCAAGTGGCAATAGGAAGGCCTGGGAGCATTATGAATAATGAAAAATCTTGTCAAAAACGACGAAGATATAAAACCGTTAGGCAACTACTCTCTAGGGAAAATTACCATAATTGACTATGTGAAATCAAGAAATAATGTGTCAGATCCATTTATAAAAGGCCTAACTAGAGAGATAATTGAAAGATCATCGTGAGGAATGAGACTATGGTCAAGGACAAGTCATTGTGGCGGTAACTCTACCTAGAAGACTGGAGATCTCAAGATCTAGGTTTAGGGAGCTCAAACAAAGTCATTAATGACGGTTCAACATTGTCAAATAAAATTTCTTTTTGGTCCATTCTCGTGATGAGACAATGTTCAGTACCAAGGATAAATCATTAAGTCTTTTTAATGGTTTTTAAGTTTGATACGGGGTATATCAAACAGTGTATCTACGAGATAACACGTTTAAGCCTATGTAAGTGTGAAGTGTTAGCCGCTTCAAGGAGAATTTAGCAAGGCCAGTTCTCTATGCACTTATAAACCAGGCGGTGTTCATGGATGAAACGAACAAAACAATGAGAACCAAAGACAGTTAAGAGTTGATTGTGTGACTTATGGTTGTCTAGGTATACACTAAAGCTCGACGGTTTAAAGATATCAAATCTACCGATTAACCGAGTATATCCGACATAAGTTCACTACGAAAAGTTCAAAGAGAAACCTACTTATCCAGATGCGATTAATTCTTATCTTGCGAATCACACAACTCTTTATGCATGTTTTCATCATATAGCCATTCCCCATTCATGTGGGGGATAGTTGCAGTTTTATTAAGGGGTGTGAATTGGAAATGGAAGAGACACCTCTTGGATTGCACCTCTTCATCTCACCCTTTTATTGTCTATAAATTTAGAGGCTTGGCCTCATTTTTCAGAGATGAAGAATCTGAAATCATCTCCCCTCTTTTCTACTTTGTTGCATTATTTTCTAAATAAACATAAGTGTCAAGTGTGATTTGCTCCGTTTGTTGAGTTCGCTGAAGTTCTACATTCTAAAAATGGAGTGTCCACTGCAGCTATTGACCTTGCTTAGGGTGGAGACACGGTCAAGCCTTTGACCAGAGTGTAAAGTAGACAGGTTGGGTCAAATTTGAATAGTAGGTTAAAATGAGTAGAGTAAATGATTGGGTTATAAACCTGAACAAAACGAATTAAGTCGATCGATAAAGTATGATCCAACCCTACAACAGAATATGTCAATTTGAGCAATTTAAATATTATCAAATCAAATTAAACCAAACTTCCTTTTTTATAAATATTGAAAATCTTTTTCTATGTTTGATGAGATTATATAGACGGAACAACTTTGAGTTCACTCGACAAAGTTTTCTTATTGATTAGTTTGGACTATATGTATAGTTTAAAATGACCCAAACTTAAGGGTATGTTTGGTACGAAGGAAAATATTTTCCATGAAAAATGAGAGGTTTTATCACTTATTTTTCCTTGTTTGCTTGGTAAGTGGAAAACCTTTTTCGAAAAATATTTTCTATTGTTTGATTAGAGAGTAGAAAATATATTTTTTAGGAAAATATTTTATTATGCTACTCTCATCACCCCCCTCACCGCCGGTCCCCAAGTCTCTAAAAATTCACACAAACCCAAAGGAACTAATGTGATGCTTTACTTTTTTATGCAAAAATAACGTTGAAATTTGTGCTCCATAACTAAAAGAAAATACTCTTTTTTTAGTTGAAAAAGAAAGTACTCTTTCTACAACATGAAAATAAAGTACTCATTTTATTGAAATAAAGGAAAATATTCCTTTTGTTGAAATGAAAAAAAAACTTTTGTTACATGATGAAAAGAAATAATATATATTTTCTGAAATGAAAAAAGAAAATACTTTTTCTACATGAAAAAAAATTATTTTTCTTTTATTAAAATGTAAAAAATACTTTTTTATATCATGAAAAAAGTTACTCATTTGTTGAAATAGAAAAAAAATGTATCTATTACATGCAAAGAAATTACTATTAATAATATTTTTATTTAGTGTGGGAGTCTGGTGGAGGGGATGCGGTGGGTAGGTGGGGGTGGGGCAAGGGGTTGAGGTGGGTGGGTGGGGGTGGGGTGTAGGGGTTGGTGGGGATGGGGAATAGGGTGGGGAAGACTGAGAAGGAGTGTTGGAAAATATTTTCCCTTCTCTTAATAGGGAAACTGTAACAGCCCAACCCGCGAGTGATATTATCCGCTCTGGGACTAGGCCCTCATGGGTTTAAAACGCGTTACTAGGGTCTAAGGCTTGTTAACTTATATAGCCAGTATTCCTCTTGTGTTTTGCCGATGTGGGACTCTGTCTAATGTTTGGAGTGTTACATTCACTCCCTCTTATGGACTCAGCATCCTCGCTGAGGTTTTTCCCACTGCATGTGATTCGCCTAGATTCAACACTAAGTTTTGCCCCCTCTAACCGGGATTTGCCTAAACTCAGTTGAACTCTGACCCACCATCAACATGGTTGACACAAGAGAGACTCTGATACCATCAGTAATAGCCCAGCCCGTTAGTGATATTGTCCACTCTGAACCTAGACCCTCACGAGTTTAAAAGGCGTGACTTGGTCTAAGGCTTGTTAACTTATATACCCATCATCTCTCTTGTGTTTTGCGATATGGGACTCTGTCTAATGTCTGGGGTGTTATAGAAACATTAGTGATGATTCAATCAGTTGCTTGTCTGATTCGATCAGATATTAGAATCGAGAACAATAATGCCTCTTTTATTCGTTTATCCTTCATTTCCATGGCTGCCATAAAAATCATAATTTTGTTTAATTTTATGGGTTATTGAATGGTGTATTTTGTGTTGTTCTTGTTGGGGTGATGCCGTGAGGCTGGTGATGAGCTTTTAATGATGGCGGAAGAGTGAAGCTGATTATGCCTTAATTGGAGAAGAAGAAAGTGGGCCCACATGAAAAAATAAAATAAAAATATAATTTTAAGAGCTTTCACACACCCAAAATTGTGTGAAAATCAATCATTTTGCCATGTCAGCTCGGGGTGTCCACGAAACACACTTATGCCAAGTTGAAATATATCTACTTGATCAGTGAGTTAGTTGGAGTGTGAGATAGACATTTGAGGCCAATTTTAAGGGTCTCTTTATATATGTTTCCATAAAAATAGAAAGTCGAGGGTTATCATTATATTTAGGATAAAATGAGCATTTTTAAAATTTGATTAAAGGGAGAAAATGTTTGTTTATTACCAAAGCTATAGATTACAAAAATGACATATTTTTTGTTTATAGTTTCTTTTGACAAGGTAGAATACCTTTATCACCAAACAACTCCCACACACATTCTCATGAGAGCTAAAGGGTAGCCTGGTGCACTAAGATCCCGCTATGCGCGGGGTCTGGGGAAGGACCGGATCACAAGGGTCTATTGTACGCAGCATTACCCTGCTTTTCTGCTTGAGAATGACCCAACGTGTTTTATTTTTGCATAATTAACTAAATGAGAGAAAAATCCATATTGTACATTAAACCATGTCTTTCAACAGTGAAAAATTGGCCTGTCATATAAAGTCCTTCCTGAGAAATAGTATTTCTCAACTATCTATTGACATGACAATGATGCATATTTGATAAAGCTTTTGGACAGAAATTGAAAAAAAAAATAGAACTTTCACTAGAGTCAACGTAAGTCCCTTCTGAATAGAAAAAAAATTCATGTCCTTTTATCCTTTGTTAGGGACTTACTAGCAAAGAAAGGTATTCACATCACATGTTTCATGTCAAAATAGCAAAGCAACACGGTATACCCAACATATTTCTTTTGTACATACTAGCATACACTTCTCAAATTAGAGTACAATATATATTTCATTGTATATATAAAACCAGAGTAGAATGGAAGTTTCTCTACCTCGGACTACCGTGCTGCATATCAAAATGCTCCTTCTTTTGCAACTTAAACATGTTTTACAATTAACATTAACTGTCATGTTAATCGTGACGAATCACCTAATTTATGACATGAATGTCCAATAATTCCATGTGCATACACTTCCCCAAGCTTGACTATTGATATATGTCACATGCATATACCGCTGTACAAAATGAAAGAGGACCTTCCTCAGATACTCCGTGGTGTGAGAAAGAGTATTGGCAACTTTTTTTCCCCAAAATGTGCTATTTTTGGCTTAAGAGTTATAGTGGTGTGTTGTTTTTAGAGGAATATCAAAAATATGCAAAACGCATTTGGAGAATGAGACTTAAGAATAAAGCATAACGGAAAGAACAGGCACAAGTGCTCAACAATAACACAGGCCATAAGTTGCATATGCCACAATTACGATTTAGGTTGCATTTTTTAATTGCGATTTATAAATTGCATTTGTACTTATAAATCGCATTTGTAAAATGCATTCTCCAGTTACGAGGTATAAGTTGCATTTTTCAATTGCATCAATCAATTCCGATTACAAGTCACAGTTGGCAATTGCATTTATAAATCTTCGAATTGCGATATATAGACGTATAGGTATCATGATTATTCATGAGTTGCATTACTTAACCGCGATTTTAATTTTCTGGTGTCGCTTTGGGATTAAGACCTGAGGCAAAACCATGTAGTTCTAAGCGGGTTTGTTTACCTCGAAAAATGGTGTTAACAATTATACTTGATTTGTAGTTTTAAAGATATGTGATTTATTTCAATACTTGTAAATAATCAAGAAATGATAAGCTTAAGTAAGAAGAATGTGATAGCCAAACCAATGTTGTCACAAAACTGGGGGCCTCGAGCTCAGTAACCTCGGGGGGTCTCGAGGTCAGTCTTTGGCAGTAAATTATGAATAGTAAATGAAGAACAATAAATGAAGAACAAGAAAGCTGAGGAATAATGTTGATTACGTTAAACAAGAAGAGTAGAGTAGAGTGTTCTATTGCAGTGAAATTGTCCCTTTACAAATGATTGGAGTCCCCTTTATATAGGAGGGAAAAACCTGATCACGCTCAACTATGTCTTATAAAAGACTAAGCGGGCATTGCAAATATAATCCGGGGTATTATGCCTAGAGTCGATCCCACAAGGAATTTACGTATTAATCAAGTTTTTAGAATACACAACTTTTACTCAATCAATTCTCTCAAGACTTTTTGAATATTAATTGGTAATGTTTTACTAATTCTACTGACAATAATATCAAACAATTACTACAATTTGTTGTAAACAATTATGATAAAAAGGCTAAGGCTATGGTTTCCCCTGTTGGTGAACTTACTTCTCGGATACTTCATATAGCTTGATTAGTTGTCTCTATCAATCATGAACACTCTATCTACCATAAATCTCTCTCAAGTAATTATGATAATTTACTAGACGCACTCTCTCAAGTTACGCTAGCTAGATTGCATTACAGTTCACTTTAGATTGCACCCGAGGTATCGTTATCTCTAATCCAACCTCTAAACCCTCGGTTATGACTTTCGTCTATACTCTGGGAGTGGTGTTGTTCAAACAATTACCTAAATATGCACTCTCTCTCAAGTAGATACATAATAAATAGGCACAGCTAATTGAGGGCCCTTCAATCAACTACAACAAGAACGTAGTTGAACAAATAGAGAATAATCAACCAATCAAAACTATATTAATAACACAATACGTTCACCCCCCAACGANAGAATCAATTCTAAAATAACTTGCATAATTGAACTACAAAATAATAATTAAAAGCTATAAAAATCAATGTTTGCTTCACTGAGTAGTAATCCACAGGTTTTTCTTCACTTCAATGGCTTTCTCTCTTTTCAAGTTGTGTTTTGGGTTCTATTTATATGTTTAGGATAAACCCCAAACATGTAGGAGACTTCTATTCCAACCGGGAAACACTTAAAACTCTTTAAAACTCGGAATTGCCCGGACCTCAGGACCCAGACGTTTGGGCTCAAACACCCCCTTAAAGCCAAGGAAGACCTGGCTTTAGGGCTCTAACGCCCCACTAACGCCAGGCTGACCCTGGCTTTAGGGGCCAAACGCCCCACTAACACCCGGGTTGGCCTAGCTTTAAGGCCAAAAGGCCTGCTATAGCTTCTCGGATACTTCATATAGCTTGATTAGTTGTTTCTATCAATCATGAACACTCTATCTACCATAAATCTCTCTCAAGTAATTATGATAATTTACTAGACGCACTCNAATAAATAGGAACAACTAATTGAGGGCCCTTTCAATCAACTACAACAAGAACGTAGTTGAACAAATAGAGATTAATTAACCAATCAAAACAATATTAATAACACAATACGTTCATCCCCCAACGGGTTCTACCAAAACCCTAGATTAAGAAACTTAGCTACTCATATTCATAAGAATCAATTCTAAAATAACTTGCATAATTGAACTACAAAATAATAATTAAAAGCTATAAAATTCAATGTTTGCTTCACTGAGTAGTAATCCACAGGTTTTTCTTCACTTCAATGGCTTTCTCTCTTTTCAAGTTGTGTTTCGGGGTCTATTTATATGTTTGGGATAAACCCTAAATATGTAGGAGACTTTTATTCCAACCGGGAAACACTTAACAGTCTTTAAAACTCAGAATTTCCCGGACGTCAGGACCCAGACGTTTGGGCTCAAACGCCCCCTTAAAGCCAGGGCAGACCTGGCTTTAGGGCTCTAACGCCCCACTAACGCCAGGCTGACCCTGGATTTAGGGGCCAAATTCCCCACAACGCCCGGGTTGGCTTGACTTTAAGGCCAAAACGCCCGGCTATAGCCCGGGTCACTTCTTTTCGACTCTTGATCGTATTTTCGACGTTCATGCATCCATTTAGCTCGGTTTCCATCTCCAATGCACCTACACATGAACTAAACTCCATTATGCACATAAAAAGTATATTTTTATCATTAACGCACATAAAATGTAAGGCATATAACATGTTAAACCATGAATTCTAGCCACGCATCAAAACCCTAATATGGTACATCTCTAATTATTACAAAGAATACTATTGGTATAACGGTTTAGTACGGAGTTGTACTATTTCTTACAAATCCTATCCGTCCTACCCACGTGTTCTTGGTAATTTCCCGCTTTTTCTTGACTGTCATCGATTTGGCACTGCCTCGAGGTAGGTTGTAGCGGGTCCTCGATGTGCCTTCTCGAAGTGTATGTTCCGGAATTAATTCGAACTTTACTTCGAATTCTTCGAGCTCGGGCTCGGCGCAACAGAGACCTCGAAATCGGACTTCTCCAATTTCGGCCGAATACAAATAGTCCCCGCATTTCTTATAATGAAATGATAAGAAATGATTTTAATTCTTGACCCTTCGATACCCCCATCATGACGTCAGCCACGTGAGGTTAGAGATTGGTGTGACGGAAAGGTTGTGCAGAGGTCATGTTTGCACAGTCCTCGAAAAAACCCAACAATCGATAATAGCTATTGGCTGCCCTTTTAACTTCTCCAACACGCTTAGATGACCCCCATAAATGCCCCAATTCTCCACTCCTCAAACTTTTACTTTCCACAACGTCTTCAAACCTTTACTAACTTTTCTCTACATTCATTCTTCCTTTGTGTTATCTCTTAAACAGTTTCTTCTTTATATTCTGAATTTTCACAACAAACATGACAAAAACTTCTAAGACAGTTCCCTAAAAGGAAAAAGCCCCTTCATCATCACGCTCGTCTAAGAGCAAAACAGTAGTGCCTTCTCGTGTTGAGGAGTGTACCCCTGGGCCTTGTGAAACATCTTCTGATTTCAAGGTCGAAAAACTTTTCTCGATTGCAGGACGGTGTGAACCCATGTCTCGATTTATTAGTCTGATAACCGAAACTGGAAAGGTGAAGGTTGATTTCTGTTGGGGGGATGCGGTACAAGTGGAGATCCCTTCACCCGAATAGTACATAACCACTCACAAAGATTGTATCCTTAACGTATACACATACCCATTCACCTTAGGTCCCATAGAACCCTCCTTTCCACCGATAGATCTAGTGATCCTCAAATTTTGTAGGCAATATCGGGTGACGCTCGGCAAAATCTATCCCTCCTTCTGGCGAATTGTTTACCTAATCAAGCATTTTTTGAATCTGGTCGAGGGGATGCCTTTCACCCTCGACCATCTGATTAGACTGTACAACCCTCGTTTCTACCGACGTGGCCTGATTAAACTACAATTTCGATCTTCGAAGTCTTTATTCGCTATCATCGATGAAGATAAGGACCGAGGGTGGATGAGCCGCTTCATTCGAGTCAGAACCTTTGACCTGATTCCTGTTGAGAAGATGCCATTCCCCGAGGAATGGAATATGAACCGTAAGTGCCGACTCATCGAACATGCTTCGTTAGTCAAATGTTTTTTTCTTCCTTTTGAACTAACTCCCTTTCGATGATGCATCCGTTGAGTGGTACCCCGGTGCGGTCAAGGACCTCCTGGGCTGGGTTCGACAACTCGATTCCACCTCCACATATGCTGAGCGTGTCTGGCATGACTTGGCTAGAGATCGATTGGAGGCCAAAACCCATGGTGAGTTTTTATTACTGTCATTTTTGAATTTCTTAGTGAAAATATCTCTTGGTAGCAAACTTAACCTTTTTTGCTTATGTAGGCATCAGAAAAGCCGTTTCAATGAGGCTTCCCCCACCTGGAGAAGTAGATACCCCAAAAACCGCCAAGGATAAGAAGAGAAAGAGGGAGACGTCGGCAGAGTTCCCGTAACCAAAAAAGGCCAAAGCTCGAAAGCCTAAGGCCTACGCAGTGGCCTTGTCTCCCGAAGTTGCAGCGAGTCTTCGTGTTGAGGTCGAAGAAGGAGATGAGACTAAGGGTGAAGGCGATGCCTTCCCGTTAGTAACTCGGAGGAGAAGCGGCACCGGTGCTTCAAAGGTTACTACATCAAAGTCTGCCGAGGTGGTTTGATCTCGAGCTGAGAGGATCTCCGAAGGGAGCTCGGGCCCAGTCTACGAACCGGCTGATGACCAGAATGCACCTTGCACTGAAAAGTACTCGGTGAAAGATCCTGAACAAACCAACCCCGAAGCTCCTCGAAGGAAAGTGAAGGCCCCGATCGATCCACTCTGGGTGATCGACATGGGTGACCCTCCACAAGGTCCATCCTTTTCTGAAGGGCAGATACGGGATGCCCAACACATGAAGACTCCTGAAGTGGGGGCATCCTATAGGGAGAATGATATCTTCGAGGAATGCCTTGACGGGATTGAAGAAGGCCCCGACCCCGGCGCCTCGTTTATATTAGAAGAGGCTGATAAGCTTCGAAAGCAGGTATACTTTGTCTTTTAACATCTATGCTTGAGATTTAATTTGTGCCTTTCTAACTTCCTTTCTTTGTGACCAGGCTGCGATGCTCTATGACCAAGCTTTCTCCAAGTCTCATGCAAATCTTGCCCGATGTGAAGACGAGCTTAGGAGGATCATGTTGTAACACGATGACCTCAAGGCCCTTTATGTCAGAAAAAAGGGGAACTTAAGCACCTTCGAGCCCGTTTGGAGGAGGCATCTCGAGAACGGGCTGATTTCATCGAGCAGGCAACATAGTCTTTGCGGGCTTGTTTTACACTTACTCATTTTAGTGTTCTAATGCCTCAATTCAATTCTCGCATCTCAAGCAGAAGGATGAACTAGTGGAGCAACTTCGGGAGGAAAGGGTCAAAGACACCGAGATCCTCGGACTGAAGCAACGTATGGATGAGGTAGCCTCCAAGAAGAACACTCTTTGAGAGAAACTGACCTCGGCTGAGCACCAACTTTAAAGTGCAAAGGGGGAAAGATGCCATTATAAGGAGCTTCAATGTGAATCGGCTACCGAGTTGTCCAAAATCAAGTCCGAAGTTGATGCGCTCATGTCCTCATATCGAACTGATGCTGCTGCTCCAAATGCTCGGGCTAAGAAAGTATCTGCTGAAGCCGAGCTCAGGCTAACTCATGACCTTGGTCATGCTCAATTGGAATCACGGAGGCAGGTTCTCGAGGAGATACACGCCAAAGGTTTTGATCTTTCTGTCGAGATCGAGGAAGTGAAAGCGTTAGAAGAAGAATCGGTTGCACTGATCATTCCCAACAAGGATTCCGTTAGTGGCTCAGAGATTGGTGAAGACGAAGATGAAGTCCCCGAGAGGGAAGATGCTGCCGAGGATCAAGGTGCTGAGGGCCAAGTCGTCGAGAGTGCAGCTCTTGAAGGAACTTCCTCTGATCGAGTGACCTCGACAGAAGATTAGGCTTCTATTATTTTCCTTTTTTTGTGTAAGGGATCCTTGTGGGAGCTTTGTAAATATACTTTTTTGAACACCATTTGGATATATAAAAGAACCTTTTTGTTTTATCTTCGCTCTTCGTCTTTATGTTAATTTCCATTTTGCCTTTGTCTTTGCTTTTGAGATTTGATGTTGTTGACGATCAGTCTAACGTGTTGGACTTAGAATATAAAATCCTTAGTTTTCGAGTTTGATCAATGATTGATAATAGGTGGCCACTTAGGGTTTGATTTTTGAGCTTTAGCTTTAGCTCGGGATTTTCGAGTCCGAACTTAGGTAAGGTCTCGAGCACAGTGTCTTCGGCCTTTAAGTTCTTTATGTATCGATCCTTAGGATTTTTTAACACATTGGCCCTGAGGCTATTTTTAAGTTGGCCTTTAGGCTCTTTAGATTGGCCCTTAGGCTCTTTTAATACATCGACCCTTAGGCTCTTTTTAAGTTGGCCCTTAGGCCCTTTAGATTGGCCCTTAGGCTCTTTAGGTTGGTCCATAGGCTCTTATATTTCGACCCTTAGGCTCTTATTATATTGGGTCAATTTGACCTCTAAAATGGATACAATTTTCCCCCATTCTGGCTAAAGACTTTTAAAAATTTTGTTATGCCTTGGCATGTTTTTTTTATATCCGTCCGACTTTTCGACGGTTCGATTGATAGGAACCTCAATTACAAGTTGATGTGTGACGATAATTGAGTACCTCTTGAGGTTCTCTCGAAGGCTGATTTTATCGAAGCCTTTACATTGTTTGGAGTTGATATTATCGAAGCCCCCTTGCTTATGCCGAGGGTAGCCTGATTTAACCGGGTTTTTCGAATTATTTGAAGGCCTTTAGTTGTATGGCAGAAGTCGTACATCTCTGAGCCGCATTATTTCGTCTATAGCCTTTTCATATGACCGTAGTTATATTTGGCCATAGCCTTTAGTCCCCGAGTGAGATTTCCTCGGCCTTAATATCGAGGTTATGCCTTTTTAGGGGTCTTATAAGTTCGAGTATATAGACTTGGCCTTAATATCGGGGGGATTCCTTTTTTAAGGCCTATATGTTCGGATATGACTCATTGAGGTCTTATAGTTTGAGTATGCCTCATTGAGGTCTTATAAGCTTGAGTTTGCCTCATTGAGGTCTTATGAGTTCGAGTTTTTGATGACTCAATAAGTTGACTGTCAAAGACAGTCCCCGAGTGTTCAGGTGTATTTAACCCTTGAGCCGTTTAATGAAAATAGCAGACTTCTTTGAGGCACAAAGTGTTTTGATATAATAAGAATGCTTCTTAAAATGATTGATACATGCGCACATGCTTTTTCTATCGGGGGATCGACTTATTCTGCACGGACACGGTTCATTCGACCGTTTGGCCCATTACAACATTCTCCTATCGAGGCCCTTTTCGTCATGACTTGCTTTCTTCACTAGAGTAACCTCCGAGGGTGATGCCCCCCAGTATTCAAGGTTGATAGAAAAGAATCCTTGAATACTTGTTGAGTTTTCCTTAGGTGACATATATGTGTTTCCTCGTTAAAAACCTTGCCGGTTCCACTTGGGATAAAACCCTATCTAAGGGAAAAAGAGTGAAACGCAACTTTAAAACCCAAGGTCTTCGAGTTGAAAGGTTCTTCGATATCTCCGATCGAACATCTGCAAAAAGTTAGTGTGACATATAAAAAAAAAGGGAGAAGGTTATACCTTAGCAATAATATCGTTTGAGCAGTGATATATTTCAATTGTTTGGTAGTTGTTCGCCTTCCATAGTTTTAAGCTTGTAGGGTCCTTTGCCTACCACTCTGAGGACATGGTACGATCCTTCCCAACTAGGGCCTAGGTTCCCTTCATTTGGGTTTCGAGTGCTGAGGGTGACTTTCCTTAGAACCAAGTCCCTGATTTCGAAGTATCGAATGTTTGTTCTTCTGTTGTAGTACATTTCGATCCTTTATTTTTGAGCGGACATTCGAACCGGTGCGGCCTCTCATTTTTCATCTAATAGCTAGAAGGAGGTGTTTATGGCCTCGTTGTTTGAGTCCTCGGTGCCATGCTCAAATCTGACGCTCGGTTCCCCGACCTCGACTGATATCAATGCCTCGGACCCGTATACCAAAGAGAATGGGGTCTCCCCTGTGCTCGACTTCAAAGTTGTTCGATACGCCCATAGTACTTCAGGCAGCACTTCTCTCCAATTCCCCTTTGCATTCTCTAATCTCTTCTTCAAGTTTTCAATGATAGTTTTGTTTGTGGACTCGCCTTGGCCATTTGCACTTGGGTGGTAAGGCGCTGATATGATCCTTTTGATTTTATGATCCTCGAGGAATTTTGTCACCTTGCTGCCGATGAACTGCTTCCCATTATCACATGTAATCTCGTAGGGGATCCCGAATCGGCATATGATATGGTCCAATATGAAGTCGATGACTTCTTTTTCTCTTATCGTCTCGAAGGCCTGCACTTCTACCCATTTTGAGAAGTAGTCAGTCATAAATAAGACTAATCTAGCTTTACTTGGTGCTGTTGGTAGGGGGCTGACAATGTCCATCCCCCATTTAATGAATAGCCACGGGGATAGGACTTAGTGTAATTGTTCACCGCGTTGATGTATCATCAGTGCAAATCTTTGGCATTTGTCACATCTTCGAATGAACTCCTTGGTGTCCTTTTCCATGCTATCCTAGTAATACCCCGCTCTGATTACCTTTCGAACTAAAGAATCAGCACCAAAGTGGTTTCCACAAGTGCCTTCGTGGATTTCTCGTAGCACATAGTCGGTATCCCCCGGTCCAAAGCATACTTCTAGTGGCCCGTCGAAGGTCCTCCTATAAAATTTTCCATTCTAATCGAGTGAAAATCGGGCTGCTTTGGCTCGAAGGGCCCTCGATTCTTCTGGGTTGTTGGGGAGATTCCCATGTTTCAAGTAGTCGATGTACTTGTTTCTCCAATCCCATGTTAGACTAGTTGAGTTGATTTCTGCATGGCCTTCTTCGATCACCGAATTTGATAGTTGTACGATAGTCCCCTAGATTATGTCATCTTCTTCAACCGAGGATCCCAAGTTCGCGAGTGCATCAGCCTCGCTATTCTGTTCTCGAGGTATGTGGACCAGGGTCCACTCTTCGAAGAGATGCAACGTCACTTGAAGCTTGTCTAAGTATCTTTGCATCCTGTCTTCTCGGACTTCGAAGCTTCCATTTACTTCGTTAACCACCAAAAGAGAGTCACATTTTGCCTCGATGACCTCTGCTCCTAGGCCCTTGGCTAGTTCGAGACCTGCAATCATGGCCTCATACTCGGCCTCATTGTTAGTCAACTTCGAAGTTTTTATGGATTTCCAAAATTTGAAACTTGATAGCCGTTCGAGGTCGATATTCGACATCGTACCCTCCAAGTTTGATGGCCCGTTTGGCCAATCGGCCCGAGAATTCGGGCTTATGCAAGATGTTTCGAAGTGGATATGTAGTTAACACACATATATGATGACATTGGAAGTATTATTTTAACTTCCTAGATGCACTTACTAGTGCAAGAGCTAATTTTTCTAAGTGCGGATACCTGGTTTCAGCATCTCCCAGGGTCCGACTTATGTAATAAATAGGGAATTGCGTACCTTGTTCTTCTCGAACCAACACGCCACTTACTACAACTTCAGACACGACCAAATACAAGTATAGTGTTTCATCCTCCTTCGGGCTATGGAGAAAAGGTGGGCTCGAGAGATACCATTTTAATTTTTCCAAGGCCTGTTAGCATTTCAGAGTCCACTCGAAGTTGTTTTTATTCTTGAGAAGGGAGAAAAAGTTATGACTCCAATCAGATGACCTCGAGATGAATCGGCCTAAGGCTGCTATCCGCCCGGTCAGTTGTTGTATTGCTTTCACATTGTTTACCACGGTGATCTCCTCGATGACTTTGATTTTGTCGGGGTTGATCTCGATCCACCTGTTTGACACTATGAAGCCCAAAAATTTTCCCGAGCCGACTCCAAAAGCGTATTTCTTGGGGTTGAGCTTCATGTTGTATCTTCTTAGGATATCAAACGTTGCCTGCAAATGAGTCAAATGGTCCTATGCACGAAGGGATTAACTAACATGTCATCAATGTAAACTTCCATAGACTTGCCTATTTGATGTTCGAACATCTTATTAACTAGGCGTTGGTATGTAGCTCCTGCATTTTTTTAGCCCGAAGGGCATTACATTATAGCAATATCTGCCATACTTTGTGATAAACGAAGTCTTTTCCTGGTCCTTCAGGTTTATTTGAATTTGATTGTACCCGGAGTAGGTGTCGAGAAAAATAAGGATCTCGTGGCCAGCCGTAGAATCGATTAGACGATCGATGTTTGTCAATGGGAAAGAATCTTTAGGGAATGCTTTGTTCAAATCTTTGTAATCTACACACATTCTCAATTTATTTCCCTTTTTAGGGACTACTAATACGTTAGCTAGCCATTTAGGGTATTTTTCCTCCCTAATGGATCCTATTTTAAGAAGCTTAGTTACCTAATCTTTGATGAATGTATGCTTTACCTCGGACCGAGGACTCCTTTTTTTCTTCACCGGTTTGAACCTGGGATCGACACTTAGTCGATGGGTGGTTATCTCCGATGGGATCCCTTTCATATATAAATGAGACCAAGCGAAGAAATCAATGTTATCAATAAGAAATTGATTAAGTTTTTTCCTGAGTTCGGGGGTTAATCCCGTTCCCATGTATACGTTTCGTTTTGGAAGATGCTCGATCAATCCTGCCTGCTCGAGTTCTTCGATAATGGACTTTGTTGCATCTGATTCCTCAGGGGAAACGAAGGCTCGAGGGGTGAGGAAGTCTTCTTCTCCATTCTCGAACCTCTGTTCATCGATCACCTGTCCCTCGGGCTCAACCGAGGGTATGGACTGTGATTGCTATTAAGCTACCTGTTCGCCTTTTGACTTCTCCGAGGTAGATGGAGCCGATATTGGTGCCAAGTCATGCACTGCAAACATCTCTTTAGCTGCATGTTGCTCTCCATACACCGTTTTCACATCATCCTTTGTTGGAAACTTCATCATTTTATGAAGAGTTGATGGTACTGCTCTCATGCTATGTATCCATGGCCTCCCAAGTAAAGCGTTGTACCCCATGTCACCTTTGATGACATGAAACTTGGTGGCTTGGTTCCAGCCATGTTGACTGTGAGGATGATTTCCCCCTTTGTTGTTTCACTCGCCATGTTGAATCCATTCAAGACTCGAGATGCGGGTATGACTTGGTCGAGTAACCCGAGCCTCCACGACCCTCGACTTGATTATATTGGCCGAAATACTTGGATCCACGAGCACAGGTTTGACTTGAATTTTATTGAAAAGGATAGAAATTACCAATGCATCATTATGAGGCTGAGATAAGGCCTCGATGTCTTCCACGCTGAATGTGAGGGTTTCCTCGGGAATGTAGTCCTGAGATCGCTTCTCCCTTGTGATGGATACTTTTGTTCGTTTGAATATGGGTCCCTGTGGGATGTAGACTCCTCCGATGATCATATGAATGACATGCTGCGGCTCCTCCTGTTCATTCTCCCTATTTGCATATCTCTCTCGAAAATGATTCTTGACCTGGTCGTTGAGGAACTCTCGAAGGTGCCCTTCGTTGAACAATCGGGCTACCTCATCTCGAAGCTATATGCAATCTTCGATCCTATGACCGTGAGTGCCATGGTATTTGCACATTAAGTTGGGTTTCCTCTGGGAAGGATCTGATTGCACGGGCTTGGGCCACCTGGTATTTCTAGTCTTGCCTATGGCTGATACGATGTCTGAGGCATCGATGTTGAAGTTGTACTCTGACAATCGGGGTGCCTCCAACGGTCCCGAGTGCCTGTCAAACCCGGTTTTGCTTATGAGTCCCCAGGAGCTCAGTCCTCGATCCACCCTTTGATTATTTCAAGGTATATTACACCTCGAAGCATTTCTTCGATCTTCGACATATGGTTGGTATCTCTCCTTATTCGGCCTCGGTACCCTTTCTGCATTTGTTGATTCCTTTGCTAATAGTCTACTTGGATACACCGAGCCCGAGGGGGCTCCCAATTGGTCGTCCTGGACCCTGGTTTTTGATTGGTACCTGTTGTGTACATCCGCTCAAGTTACGGTAAGATACTCGATCAAATTTTGCTTTAGCTGCTTCGAAGCTATTGAGCTTCGTTCATTTAGTCCTTGGGTGAAGGCTTGCACTTCCCAGTCATCAGAGACTAGTGGTAATTCCGTTCACTCCATCTGGAAATGGGATACGAACTCCCTTAGCATCTCGTTCTCTCTTTGTTTGATCTTGAACACATCAGACTTCCTTTTAGCAACTTTTAAGGCATCAACATGTGCCTTCACAAATGAGTGTGCCAACATGGAAAATGAATCTATTGAGTTCGAGGGGAGGTTATGATACCACATCATGGCCCCCTTGGACAAGGTTTCTCCAAATTTCTTCAGCAGGAAAGACTCGATCTCGTCGTCCTTTAAATCATTTCCTTTTATACCACAGGTATATGTGGTAATATGCTCATTGGGATATGTGGTCCCGTTATATTTTGGGATGTCGGGCATCCTAAACTTCTTCGGAATGGGATTCGGAGCCGAAGTTGGTGGGAATGGTTTTTGTACGAACTTCTTCAAATCCAATCCCTTCAATATTGGAGGTGCTCCAGGGATCTGGTCAACCCTCGAGTTGTAGGTTTCTACTTTTTTGTCGTTGTCCTCTATCTTCTTTTATCCTGACTCGACCCTTTTAGTGAGTTCCTCGAGCATCCTCATGATGGTGGGGTCTGTTCTTGACCCATTATTGCTCGATCTTTCTGGTGCTGGCTCAACTCGAGGAGCTATTTCCGGTCCTGCTGTGCTCGGAGTCTTTTGCTGACTCTGTAATTGAGCAATAGCAACTTGTTGTGCTTGCAACATCTCAAAAATTACTTGTAGGCTGACTTCATCTAGATCCTGTCTTCTTTGTGCGTCGGGTTGGACCTCTCCGCGTATGCTTCCTTCAATATCAGTGCTCAAATCGACATGCACAGCAACATGAGAACCAACGTTGTTTGGGATAGGAGTTGGTGCTACCCCAGGGTTGAGCGGTGGTACACCAGCCCCTAAAGCTTCCATACTGTTTTCCCCAAGGAATCCAACGCCGTTGTTTCCGTGCTTGGATGCGTTTGCAGTGTTAGGCATATTTTGACCTGAAATCAAAGAATCTTTGGACAAGAAAAAATGTGAAAAATAACTTGTGTTATCAGAAAACTAGGACCAAAATAATCACTATTACCTTTAGCCCCACGATGGGCGCCAAAATATTTACCTCGAAAATGGTGTTAACAATTATACTTGATTTGTGATTTTAAAGAAATCTGGTTTATTTCAATACTAGTAAATAATCAAGAAATGATAAGCTTATAAGTAAGAGGAATGTGATAGCCAAACCAGTGTTGTCACAGAACTGGGGGCCTCGAGCTCAATAACCTCGGGGGTCTCGAGGTAAGCCTTTGGCAGTAAATTATGAACAGAAAATTATGAACAATAAATAAAGAAAAAGAAAGCTGAGGAATAATGTTGAGCACTTTAAACAAGAAGAGCAAAGTAGAGTGTTCTATTGCAGTGAAATTGTCTCTTTATAAATGATTGGGGTCCCCTTTATATAGGAGGGGAAAATCCTAATATGGTACATCTCTAATTATTACAAAGAATACTATTGGTACAGCTGTATAATAGTTTAGTACGGAGTTGTACTATTTCTAACAAATCCTATCCGTCCTAACCACGTGTTCTTAAGAATTTCCCGCTTTTTCTTGGCTGTCATCGATTTGGCACTGCCTCGAGGTAGGTTGTGACCGGTCCTCGATGTTCCTTCTAGAAGTGTAAGTTCCGCGATCAATTCGAAATTTACTTCGAATTCTTTGAGTTTGGGCTCGGCGCAATAGAGACCTCGAAATCGGACTCCTCCGATTTCGGCCGTATACAGGGTTCAATCGACCTTGTTTCATCAAAAAATAATACTATATATATGCATAAATGGTGATTAAAGCAGCGTAAATATGGTATTAAAATTATATTTGAGTCCACTTGACAAACACTTTGCTCTTGCAAAAGTGGTCAGAAAGAAGAAGAAAAAACCATAATGATAGCAGCATAGCTGCCTAATATAACTGCCTTTGCAATCAAATCAAATAATTTCATCCCGTGGCATTGAAATAACTGGCTTGATCCCGTTAATTAGGAGATTAGTTTGGGGGTATATAGGCAGCCTGTTACAAAAAAAAAGATGATAAGGTCCAGCCCCTTGTATTAAACAAAAACAATTTTGTGTTAGTTCTATTTATAATTGAACAATCTGTACAAAGAGGCTTTTTGCAAAGTAAATTTGGCTAGCAATTGTAGTACATTCTTTCCAATGTATTGTAGAGTCATGTTCTATTTTCTTCTTGGATCATGTCAGAATCAATTAGTTCATTAAGAAATCTCAAACAAGTTGTCATATGCTTGGCAAGAATGCATTTTGTAAAATTGTCAAAAAAAATCTCATATTTTCCTTCTATCCAATGGCTTTAGTAGTCTGCTAAGATACTCCATGGCCATCACAAATAAAATTGGAGATAAGGGATCCCACTGCCTCAGTCCTTTCCTTGCCTCAAATAGATTAGCTGACTTACCATTATTTATTACATAGTAGGCAATTGTACCGATACATGCCATTATTTCAGGGAATCCTAACAGCTTTATCATTTGTTCAATGTATACCTATTCCACAGAATCATAGGCTTCCTGCATATCTATTTTGAGCATGCATATTGGGGATATGTTCTTCCTCCCATACCCTTTTACCAATTCAAGGCTTATAATGATGTTATCAGTGATTATTCTGCCTGGTACAAAGGCTGTTTGGCAATTATCTATTAGGTCTATCATAACTTCCTGTAATCTTGCTGTTAAGATTTTTAATATTATCTTGTAAAGCATTGTGCAACAAGAAATAGGCCTGAATTCCTTGATGTTAGTTAGGTTCTTGACTTTTGGGATCAAAATTATAGTGGTGCAGCACATGACTTAGCCCATTTCAGCATTTCCATTACTGCTACAGTAACCTCATGATCACCCAATATGTGCCATGCCTTCTTGAAGAAGTAGGAGTTATAACCATCACATTCTAGTATAGCTCTCTTTACTTCCTCTCTAGTAACTATTTTGATTAGTTGTAGTTGTTGCTGCATGATTAAAGCATTGTCTTTTTGCATGATCTATGGGATAACTACTAGCATTTGTGAAGCTGTTGTACCAAATAATTTTTTTGTAGAAATTCAGTATTTACTCTTTTTAATAATATATAGATTACTGATATGAGCAACTTTATTTATATATTAAATTTATATTTTGTTACTTAATTTATTTAAAGTACTAAAAGTACTATTCATTATACGGTGTGTGACAACATAGATTAGAAAGGAAAAAAAAAA
>ML396193.1:25472-112566 GCA_005239525.1 Nicotiana knightiana | reverse complement strand
CCCCCCCCCCCTGTGTGGTATTGAGGTATAAAACATCACACATGACTTGAGAAAAGTTTAGAGTGATTTAGGATTCATGGTGGATAGTGACTAGGTATACTGACTTAATTTGGAATGTTGGCTACTATACTGAAGAATATTGGACACGATATAAAGGAGTTTGCTTGATATGAAGGGGAATGCAACATGAATTTATATTGGAATGTATAGTCGCACTTTTGGTTGATGTCAATGGGGAGTGAACGGACTTGTACAACTAGTGAACAAGCACGGGCTCAGGATGGTTTACTGATTTTGTAGTAATTGCACCCAGTCCAGCGTCGTTGGAAGATGTCGGCATGGAATTTCCACAAGTGAGTTGTCTCATGTGAGCAGGTTAGTGGTTGCGTGGTATTGATAAATCTTCTATGAAGAATTCTACTAGCTATCCGGTAAGTGGTAAGATATATGAATGTGGCTAGCGATTCAGAATGTTCATGAAATGTTTAACAAAAAGATTTCGAGAAACATAGAGAGTTGATTATGCGAGATCATGGTAATTGGGAAGGAGGAATCTTGGTGGATTCTAGGGTTATGAAATTGTAGCTTCAAGCTAAGTGGGGGAGCCCCACCGTCTATGGTTAGATCATGTGGTTGTATGCTTGTGTGGTCTCTGGTCATCGGTGTATTAGTGGATTATTATGACTAAGGAAAGAAAAACATCAGTGTTAATTCGAGCAAAGGATTTGAGGAATGCATGCTATATTTGGACCTTATTGATTCATGGTCAGGTTTTGGGAAGACACGGAGTTTATGCTTCTTGTGGGTGTAATGTACAAGGAAAAGAATTCAGTGGGGTGCTTCTTTGATAGGGTGTTCACGTGCTGGTATAGCACTAGAGTTTGGCTTATATTCGGGGCCACGTCAGGGTGGGTGACTCTCAATAGTGGTCCTGGTGGATTCAAGAATTTAAGTGCAATGCCTAAGGACTTGGGAATGATTTACGTTATCATTGGGTATGGCGTGCAATGACTGAGTTTGTTCTTCCTTATGTGTCATATCCAAGTTGTAGCTGGTTGACGCAATGATGGCGTCATATGAAATCTTAAATAGTGTTTGCGGTGGCTTATTTTCGGAGCAGCTTGTACTGGGTGAGACGAGATTAGTGGACCTGGGATCAGTGCGTTCAGATTTATATAAGGCATATTAAAGGGAAAATATCATTATTTAGTTTAGAATGAAGTAATGGTTCTTGTCAGGAGGAGAGACTCAATGATTTGATGATTCAGCAGGTGGTTATGAATTTCTATACATCTCTTTTGTCGTGGCAGTATTGCAAGAGTTGGAACAGGACTTACATGCGTCATAAGGTGTGTTGTAGGCATCAGATTCATAGGATTTTGGCTATTGTTGTTAGAGGATGTTATTATGGTCATGTGAAGTATGTGGTGCATGGCGTGAATTCGGTAAAGCTATTCAATCATGTTTTGGTACAGTGTGTAGTTATTGATACGGTGTTCATATGTTGGAAACATGCCTAGTAGAGAATTTCGGATGTTAGGATTTGGTTCTAAGGCTTATTTGACTAAATAAGAGGGAGGATCTTCAGACTGGCTTGAGCTAATGTTCTCAACTGGGTCGTGGTGGTACGAGTAGGTGCACGAGTTGTTGAACAATGATTTCGAAAAACTCCAGAGAAATTATTAGCACGTTCAAGGTCGAACGTATGTTTAAGTGTGGGAGAATGTAACAACCCAATCAGTCGTTTTGAGATCTAGTACATCGTTCGGCGGTTTGAGGCCTTGGGTAGCTTCACTTCATGTATTATGACTTGTACGTGTGGTCAAAATCGAATTTCGGGAAGTTCGAAGTTGATTTGTATAGAAAATTCTAAATTCGGAAGCTGTAAGTTGAAAAATCGACTAATGTTTAGATTTTTAGTAAACGACCTCGTAATCAGAAATTGAAGGTTCCAACAGGTTCGTATGATGACTTCGAACTTGGACGTATGTTCGGGTCGAGCATTGAGTGGCTCGAGTGTATTTCGACGCTTATTACGGAAGGTTGACATTTTTGAAGGTTTAATAATTTCAAAAGTTTGGGTTGAAGTGTATTTTAATTTATCAATGTCCGTTTGGGATTCCTAGAGTAAGAATATATCTGCATGGTGATTCTGGTCTTAAGAACAAGCCCGAATGTGGATTTGGAGGTTGTAGGTCATTTCGGGGTCATTTGCCGAAAGTTGGAAATTTGAAGGTTTTTGGGAAGTTTGACCAGGAGTGGACTTTTTGATATCGGGTTCGGAGTCCGATTTCAAAAGTTAGAGTAGGTCCTTAACGCCAAATGTGACTTATGTACAAAATTTGAGGTCAATCGGACGTGATTTGATAGGTTTCGATATTGAATGTGCAAGTTTGAAGTTCTAAAGTTCACTAAACTTGAATTGGGGCGCGATTCGTGGTTTTAGCGTTATTTGATGTGAATTGAGGCCTCGAGCAAGTTCGTGTCATATTTTGGGACTGGTTGGTATGATTGGACGGGGTCCCGGGGGCCTCAGGTGTGTTTCAGTGTGGTTTCAGACCAAGTTTGGCTAAGCTTGTTGTTGGTTTACTGATGCTGGTGTTGTTCTTCACAAACGCGAAGGGGCTCACACATTCACGAAGAAGAAGTTTTGGAGTGGGACATTTGTTCTACACGTTCGTGAAGGTCTAGGCAGTTGAGCTCCGCATTCGTGATTCCCCTCCCGCGTTCGCGTAAGGTAAGTTTGGCCTAGGAAGCTTTTGGCATGCCCGTTCATGTGGATGGTTCCACGTTCGCGATGGTCAGGCCTGGAAAGGCATCGCGTTCACGAGCCTGCCTTGACAATCGCGAAGGAGGAAATTAGGGCTGAAGCAAGTTGTTTTTCGCGAACGCGAGCGAAGTGCAGCGTTCACGAAGAAGGTCGGACTAGGCAGTGTTATTTTAAAAATCGGGAGTTTGGCCATTTTTATCTCATTTCCTCCATGGGATCCGACCTAGGAGAAATTTTGGAGAACCATTTTCATCATCAATCCTGAGGTAAGTGATTTATACTAGTTGTGAGTTAAATACAAGGGTTATATATGGATTTAGACATGAAAATTTGTAGAAATTTGGGATTTTGAAGAAAAACCTAGAAATTAGTATTTTTGAATTTTGACCACGAAATTGGACATGGAATTGACAATGAATTATATATTTGAGTTCGTGATGTTATGGGTAAAGTTTATTTTCGAAAAATTTCGAAACCGGGGCACGTGGGCTCGAGAGTCGAATTTATTGACTTTTCGAGCGGAGTGGAAAATTGTTTAAATTGATTAATTATGGGTATTAAAACACATTTTCATTGGTTTGCACATTGTTTGCATAATTTTGGATCGTCAAACATTGATTCAAGGTGTTAGAGTGGCATTGGAGCCAGTTATGGAACTTCGGAGCGAGGAAAGTCTCTTTTCTAACTTTGCAAGAGGGAATTAACCACATTGGTGAAACGAGAGTCCGTATATAGCTACTAATTATGCTTATGTCCGGGTAGTCCAGGACCCAAATCATGTTATACGTGCGCTGTTTTCATCCTACTTGCTAATTTAATTGCTTAAATCATATTAGGACTTGATAAAGGAATTGTAAAAGGGAAAATTTCATTTACTTGAGTTTTGGACGGGTTACTTGACCGTTAATTAGAATTGGTATTTCTTTGAATATTAGCCTCTTAATAATCTTGAATTGGTTGTTTTTAATGTATTTTCTCTTCTTATGGAGCGGGCTGAACGTCTCGGTAGCAGATAGATGCATCTATGGTTCATGCCATTCGACCCTCGGTAGTGCACAATTTATATATTTGTATGTTGGATGGGGTGGTACGACCTCGGCATAATTCGTGCGTAATAATTTTTGTAGTCCAATTGTAATTGATATTGTTTCATAGGCTTGAGATTAATTTTTTAAATAATGGAATATAGTTTGGGATTTACTATTTGTGAGAGAATTATTTATTTATTTCTTGTTATTGAGTTTTTAGCTGTATTTATATAATTCATGCTTAATCATAATTTTGGTACTTTATTTTTAGCCTATAGTAAGTGTCGAAGACGACTCCTCGTCACTACTTCTTTGAAGTTAGATTAGATACTTACTGGGTACGCATTGATTTACGTACTCATGCTATACTTGCTACACATTTTGTGCATGTACATATATGTCTAGTGGTCTTGTGGGCGTATATGCAGGGATATTGCGGGGACTTAGATGAGCTGCAACCCATGTTACGAGTTCGCAACACATTGAGTCTCCATTAGAGTTATTTACATTCTCCTATCTAATTTGTATTCCAGACGAATGTTGTATTTTATCATATTTCCTACTTAATGCTCATGCACTTATGACACCGGGTTTTGGGGGTTCTTACGAGATTGTTCATTATTGTAGTCTGTGTAAATATTATCACTTACCCTGTAAATTTTATTTCATACTCTTTAATGAATGAAATTAGGATTTCAAATACTAAAAGGAGTAATTAAGTTAATCATTTATCGCTTGCTTGCCTGATGGCGGTGTTAGGCGCCATCACGACCTTAGTGAATTTTGGGTCGTGATACACGAGCTCCAAATCAAACATGCAAATAAGTGTAATAACATCATACGAACTCGCTCGCGCAATCAAAGCTCCAAAATAACACCTAAAACTACGAATCGGACATTAAAATACATGAAATTTCAAAGAAAACTTAAGAACATCTTAAATTATAACTGAGCGTTCGAATCCTATCAAACCAACTCTGATTTGCACCAAATTTTGCATATAAGTTTCAAATAGCAAAATGAACCTATACAAAGTCCCGGAACCAAAATCCGAATCCGGTAACCACAAAGTCAACATACGGTCAAACCTAAGAAATTTCTAAACCTTCAACTTACTAGCTTTCGAAAAAAAAAGTCAAATCAAGTTAGGATCTTCCGAATTCAATTCCGAGAATATGCCCAATTCTAAAATCACGATACGGATCCACTAAATCGTTAAAATACCAATTCGAGATCGTTTACACAAAATATTGATCGTAGTCAACTCAAGTTATTTTAAAGTAAAAAAATCATGTTTCTTCAAATTTTTACATAAAATCTTTCTGAAAAAAGACACTAACTGCGCCGGCAAATCGAGAAATATTAAATGGAGCTAATAGAGGTATCGAAATACGGAAATAAGATCCACTCAAAATGACCTATCGGGACGTCACAATACTATTATCATTTCTAGTATTGATTGAATTTCTTTTTAGTATTAATATTGATTTGATTTCTTTGAGTTTCACTTGAATTACTAACATTTATGGGCTATATAACATGTTGGACCATTCAAAAATTCTAAGTTCACACTTGAAATAGTACATTAAAAGAGAATTATAAAAAAATATAAGAAATATTCATAAATTACATTACAAAACATATTTTTATGTATAATATTATTAAAACTTTTATACATATTGTAGACTATAAATTACGTCAAGAAAATAATTGAAATCGAAAAATATCGCAACAATTGTAGTATTTGATTTCAAGTAATGTGAGTGTACAATCTCTCTATGAATCATCTGATTCTCCTTTTTAATATTAAATAAATTCAAGGGCCTTTGAGCTTGATCTTGAATCAATATTTTTTGTCACAAACAATGATTTTGAATTCAACTAGCATGAACTTTGATTTGAACTCGTACTCCTTGAATCTTGATTTGTTCTTCGTTCTTGAGCTTGAACTTGATTTCTTGAACTTGAACTTGATTGCTTGAAGCTTGAAACTTGTATAGAAATTTACGGCGTTTAATCCACGAGCTCTTTCTTGCTTCTTGTTATAACTTCTGGTATCTTTTCTGAGTTAAAAAGACCCCTATTTATAGCTGTGGGAGGAAAGAGTTGTTATGAGAAAACTCTTTCCGACCAATCAGGTCGAAGAGTGACAAGGCTGCATTTGATTGGCCAAAATATGTCACTTGCACGTGTGGCGCAGTTTCATTATTTTTTTAATTTGACTTAGCATGCATCGTCATTTTGACACATGGCATGGTTTCATTGGTCTTTTGATGTGACTTGGCATGCCTTGTCATTTTGACACGTGACATGATCCTATTGGCTCTACCGTTTGACTTAGCGTGTCACATCATCATTTGAGATGTGACACCAAACTGAGCCTCTAGGAAGATGACATATTGGGAGTGTCACACCTCATTTTCCCGAAGATAAGGAGTTTTTCTAATTAAAGTGGATATTATTGAAATAAGATTAATTTATTTTATTTTAAAAATAAAGAGTCGCCACTTGGAATAAATTATTGAGGCGTCTAGTCACCGATTTATTTTAAATCCCAATTCAAAGAAATTTTGACTCTAAATTATGGTCCGGGAACACAGAAGACCAGATAAGGAATTCTGTGTACCTGGGAAAAGGTGTGAGGCACTCTCAAGCTCCGTGATTTTAGCACGGCCGCGTTAATAATTATACATGGCTTTACTGGTTCAGGACATTTTATGTTCTAGAAAAATTTATACACTTTTGCCTCAAACCACTTTTAATTGCTTGATTATTTGTAATTATTAAATTATCTTGAGACGAATCACGCATACGTGTATTTATTTTGTTTGGTGTGTCAAAATTCATGTCATGCGTACGTGTACATAATTAATAACACATTATTATGTTTGAGATTGTTTGGTCAAAGTTGCGCGAACGCATACCTTGGTTTTAATTTTGAAAATCGTAACCATGTCACTCGAACGTGTACATAATCATGATAATTGATTTATTAATACACGCTTAAAGCATATTAGTGATTATTAAGGATTATTTTTCCTAAACTAGTTTTGAGATTATTGTGAAAGCCATAAGTTATGCAATTATGGATATCTATTAATATATAAGGGATGTGCTAACTCATGAATTTATTGCTATGGAGTTGATAGCCAATTTTCAAAAAAAACTCGGCATCTCTTAAAATCGAGACCAAACCTACAGCCCAATATCAAATGTCAAATAGTTAGCTAATCTCCATGGCTCTTTGCATTCAGTTTAACGAAATGGCCAACTTAGTCTTCAATTGCAATTCTCAACAAATAAACAGAGCCAAGATGCTATACTACAGAACACATTCTATTATTTTGATAATCAAGTAACTAATCAGCAAGGAAAATTAACAACCAAATAAAACCTAACAAACAGTATAAGAAATCAATTTAATCTCAAATCCAAGTTATTAACACAAATAGAAGTTCTCGAGCGGAACCTCGGCTTCGACCAAAGAATCTTGGTGATTAGGTACGTAGTCTCTATGATTAGGTAAGCCTATCAATTGTAGAACAACGGAAAATAAAAGGAGAATTTAACAACTAACTTCAATTCATAATTATAAAACTGATAAAATGTCGTTCGACATGTACAAGTAAACCAGCACTCGAGTATAAAAAATATTTCCAAAACCCTGTAGTCATAAGTCACAAGCTCTAAGAATTTGTCTAATTGTTTCTATACATCACTAACTAGAAGAATAGAGGAACAATATAAAAGGGATAGAGGAGGACTCCGAGGTCTGCGGTAAAACCTTGAGATACTGTCTCGTAGTCCCAAAAGTAAATATGCAAGGGGATCTCTCGAGGTACCGCCTCGTAGCCTCAAAAGTAAATATGCAAGGAAATATTTCGAGGTACCGCCTCGTGGTCCCGAAATTAAACTCACAGCTCGAAATCAATAGCAACAACAATTAACAACAGGAAATCCTATAATTTAAGACTAAAAATGAGTCAAGGAAAAACAGGAAAAAAAATCAACTAGGCATGCTGCACAGATTGACAATAGGCATTTAAGACACATATACATGCAATATTAAGATAAACAGGATAACTACACAATTTGGGATAACTCATTAAGACATAACAGGTTACGACTCAATGTAAAACCAGAATTTTACAACAATTAGCCCGTGTACGCACTCGTCACCTCGCGAACACGGCACTCACATATCATAGAAGTGTCACAACAATACCAAATCCTAAGGGGATTTCCCCAACACAAGGTTAGGCAAGCCTCTTACCTCGAGCCAAGCTCAATCAATCAACAAGAACGTCTTTTCCTCGACTTTCCGACTCCAAATAGCCCAAATCAAGCCAAACACAATTACATACTATAAATACAACTATGATGAATTAGTCTAATTAATGAAATCAAGACTTTAACAAGAATTTTAAAAATCGCCCCGAAAAGTCGACCCTGGCCCACGTCTCGAAATCAGGTAAGTCACAAAATATGAACACCCATTCAACCACGAGTTCACTAGTACCAAAATTACTCAAATCCGACACCAAAATCTCAATCAAAACCCAAAAGTTTGGTTGAAGAACATTCCAACTTTTTCCCCAATTTTCTCAACCCAAATCCTTAATTAAATGATGAAATTAATGATAGATTAGTGGAATATAACCAAAAAACGAGTTAAGAATCATTACCCAAAAGTTTCCTCTGAATATCCCTCAAATTATCGCCTCAATTCGAGCTCTCAAAGTCCCAAAATGAAAAATGAGATCAAACCCTCGTAATTTCCACTTTTCTGCCCAGTGTTCTAACACCTGCGGACCCACAGTCGCACCTGCAGAATTTCCATCGCAGGTGCGGACTTGACTTAAAACACCTGGGTCCGATTCTATGATCAAATGGCCGCACCTGCAAGTACGCGCCTGCAAACAAATATCCGCTTCTGCGGACTTCTCACACAGCTCCTTCTCTGTTTCTGCGATCACCCCTATGCAGGAGCGGCTCTACTTCTGCGGTCCTTATGTCGCACCTACGACAACTGACTACCTAGTCTAGGGCCACATCTACGAGCTTCCTCCTCCACGTGCGTGTCCGCACCTGCGTCCAACCTCACCGTAGGTGCGATGACACCAGCTACTAGAAAAACTTCAGCAATTTCAACACAACTCCAAATGATCTGTTAACCACCCGAAATCAACCCGAGGCCCTCCGGACCTCAACCAAACACACTGACAAGTCCTAAAGCACCATAAAAACTTAGTTTATCCTTCAAATCACATCAAACAACGCTAAAAATATGAATCACACTCCAATCCAAACTTAATGAACTTTGAAACTTCAAACTTCCATAATCAATGCTGAAACCTATCAAAACACATCTGATTGACCTCAAATTTTGCACACAAGTCATAATTGATATTACAGACCTACTCCAACTTCCGTAATCGGAAGCGGACCCTAATATCAAAAATTCTAGTCCAGGTCAAACTTCCCAAAAATTCAACTTTCGTCATTTCAAGCCTAATTCAGCTATGGACCTCCAATTCACTATCCGGACACGCTCCTAAGTACAAAATCACCCAACGGAACTGACAAAACTTCATTCCGGAGTTGTCTTCACACAATTCTAACTATGGTCAAAATCCTAGAACTTAAGCTTCCGTTTTAGGAACTAAGTGTCCCAAATCACTCTGAAACCACAAACAAAGCCTCTCGACAAGTCACATAAGCAGAAAAAGATACGGGGAAAGCAATAAATAGGGGATCGGGGCCAATACTCTCAAAATGCCCGGCCAGATCGTTACATCCTCCCCCTCTTAAGATAATTGTTCGTCCTCGAACGAGTATAGAGACATATCTGAAGTGGTGAAAAAATGAGGATAACGGCTGCGCATATCATGCTTGGTCTCCCAAGTCGCCTCCACTACCAGCTCACCTCTCCACTGAACCTTCACGGAAGTAATGTTCTTTGACCTCAGCTTTGGAACCTGCCTGTACAAAACTTCCACCGGCTCCTCAACATAAGATAAATCCATGTCCAACTGAACGGAGCTGAAATCCAACACATGAGACGGACCGCCGTGATACTTTCGGAGCATGGAAAAATGGAACACTAGATGAACTGCAGAGAGACTAGGTGGCAGTGCAAGTCTGTAAGCCACCTCTTCAACCCTCTCAAGAATATCAAAAGGCCCTATATACCTAGGGAGAAACTTTCTTCTTTCGGAACCTCATAACATCCTTCATGGGCAAATATGGAGCAAGACCCGCTCCCCAACCATGAATGCAACATCGTGAACCCTCCGATCTGCATAACTCTTCTGTCTGGACTGTGCCGAAGTCGATCCTGAATCACCTTAACCTTATCCAAAGCATCCTGAACCAAGTCTGTACCCAATAGCCTAGCCTCACCCGACTTGAACCAACCAATTAGAGACGACACCGCCTACCATACAGAGCTTCATACGGTTCCATCTGAATACTCGACTGACAATTGTTGTTGTAGGCAAATTCTGCGAGTTGCAAGAACTGATCCCAAGAGCACCCAAACTCCATCACACACGCACGAAGCATATCCTCCAGTATCTGAATAGTGCACTCAGACTGTCCGTCTTTCTGAGCGTGAAATACTATGCTCAACTCCACTCGAGTACCTAGCTCATGATGTATGGCTCTCCAGAAACGTGATGTAAACTGCGTACCCCACTCAGAGATGATAGATACCGGCACTCCATGAAGTTTGACGATCTCGTGGATATAAACTCGAGCTAGCTGTTCGGAAGAATAAGTAGTCATTACAGGAATGAAATGAGCTGACTTGGTCAGCCTATCCACAATCACCCAAAATACATCAAACTTCCACTGAGTCCGTGGAAGCCCAACAACAAAATCCATAGTGATTCGCTCCCATTTTAACTCCGGAATCTCTAACTTCTGAAACAATCCACATGGTTGTTGATGCTCATACTTGACCTGCTGGAAATTTAGACACCAAGCTACATACTCTACTATGTCCTTTTTTGTTCTCCTCTACCAATAATGATTTCTCAAGAACTGATACATCCTCGTAGCACCCGGATGAATGGAGTACCGCAAACTGTGATCCTCCTGGAGAATCAATTCACGAAAACCATCTCCATTTGGCACACATAGCCTACCCTGCATCCTCAATACACCATCATCTCCAATAGTGACCTCCTTAACATCACTGTGCTGAACCGTGTTCCTAAGTACAAGTAGATAGGGGTTATCATACTGATGCTCCCTGATACGATCATGAATAGAAGACTGAGTGACCACACAAGTCAACACTCGACTCGACTCGACTCAGAAATATCCAATATAACAAATTGGTTGGCCAAAGTGTGAACATCCAACGCTAATGGCCTCTCCGCTGCTGGTAGATATGCTTAGCTCCCCAAACTCTCCGCTCGGAGACTCAAGGAATCAGCCACCACATTGGCCTTCCTGGGACGGTAAAAATGGTGATATCATAATCCTTAAGCAGCTCCAACCACCTACACTGATGCTAGTTAAGATCCTTCTGTTTGATGAGATGCTGGAAACTCCGGTGATCGGTGTAGATCTCACAAGGGACAACGTACAAATAGTTTCACCAAATCTTCAAGACATTAACAATAGCTTCTAACTCTAGGTCGTGGACAGGATAGTTCTTTTCATGCAATTTCAAGCTATTTGGATGTGTAGGCAATCACCCTACCGTCCTGCATCAACACCGTGCTATTGGAACTGACTCAACTGTAGGGGTATTGTCATCTCTCACATAAGCTAGATACGCGTCACACCCATTTTCAACCATTTTCTAAGCCTTTAGAAATGAAATAAATCTGCTGGTAGTATAATCTAAGGTACCTCTCCACTCTAACCATGGTAATCCTAGCATAGACAACGTCACGGTCTTGGCGTGACAATCAAGAATCGCATAATGGGGCGACAATCAGTCCATGCCCAAAATTATATCAAAATCTACCATACTGAGCAATAATAAATCGGCTATGATCTCAAAACCACTAAGAAAAACCGAAGATGACCAATACACACGGTCCACAACAGTAGAATATCCCACAAGTGTAGACACATAAACAGGAGAACTCAAAGAATAATGGGATACTCCCAAATACGGAGCAAAATATGATGACACATAGGAATAAGCGAAGCCTAGATCAAATAAAACCGACACATCTTTATGACAGACCAGAAAAATACCTGTAATGACAGAGTTGGAAGAAACTGCCTCTGTACGAGCAGGAAGATCATAATATCTGTCCTGGCCTCCCCCTCTAGGGCGTCCTCTACCTACCCTACCTCTACCTCGAGCTGGCTGAGCAGGTGGAGTAGTATGTTGTGCTGTAATCATAGCTTGAAGACCCGGTGGAGCACGCGGTACTTGAGTAGTCTGCGGAGGTGCACCCCTCCTATGTCTGGGACAATCCTCCACCATATGGTGAGTATCACCATACTAAAAAAAGCTCATAGAGGGTGTGGCTGCTGTGGCTGGCTCAGGTCAGGTCGGCTGGACTAGCCGCCGAAACTACCCCGAGCAGGAGGTGCACTATACACTGGCGGTGCATAATAAGGCTCCTGGAGCCTAGGAGGGGCCAGAATACCAGTGGTGGCTGGAAGTGCTGAATAAAAGGGGCAACTCACATAGCTCCTACCATGACGAGTTGCAGCTGGGGCACGAGTACCACTATAAGTGCCAGACTCTCGAGATCTCTTGGCCTCCCTCTCATATCTCTCTAGGGCAAGCATACCCTCCAATATCCTAGAAATCCCCACAACACGATAAACCGACAGACCCTCTCTCGGACTGTAGCAACCAAGGCGGGTGCATGTCTACCCAAATCACTGAAGCGAACCGCATACTCTAACACGATCATAGAACCTTGGCATAATTGCTCAAACTCTACGCGCCATGCATCTTTGAGACTCTAGGGAACATACTCCCTCAAGAACATATTCGTTAACTGAGTCCTTGTAAGTGAAGCTTCCTCATCCAGACTACTTAACTCATAAGCACGCCATCACTGATAGGCTGATCCTCTAAGCTGGAACGTATTGAAAAAACCCAACTCGACTCCGCTAGACCCATAGTATGAAGGATACGGTGACACTCATCAAGAAAACCTTAAGCATACTCTAACGCCAAGCCACTGAAAGTAGTAGGGTGGTTTCTTCTTGTACCTCTCAAGTCTGAGCTGCTCCACCTAAAAAACGGCCACCCTAACCTCAGGCTGAATTGGAGTTATCGGCTGCATCAGTATGATCTCTGGAACTTGGTCGACCCGAACCTGCTGCTCTGGGGTACGGGCGGTAGGAGTCTATGCTCCTCCCCCGGCCTGAGATGTGGCAGGAGCAAGTGGAATCAATCCAGCTTGAGCCAAGGTGCTGAACATGCTCAAAAACTGGGCTAGATTCTCCTGGAGGACAGGTGCATCAACAGGTGTCTGCCCTTAAGTTGGAGCTACTCGGGGCTCCTCTGTAGCTTCTCGTGCAAGTGCTCTGGATACACTATGTGGACATCCTCGGCCTCTACCCCGGCCCCGACCTCTCGCGGATCTAGCAGGGTGCGCGGGTGTCTATCATCAGATCCTCATGTACGTGTCCTCACCATATGTGAGAGAATAAAAGACAAAAGTTTAGAATTTTAAAGTCGGCAATTTCACACGATAAGGAATCAAAGAAGTGTAATTTTCCTAACAGTTCCATAGTCTCCCGAAGATAAGTACAAACGTCTTTGTACCGATCCGTGAGACTCTACTAAACCTGCTTATGAATCATAACACCTATGAACCTGGAGCTCTGTAACCAACTTGTCACGACCCAATTCTCCCTCTGTAAGATGTTGTGACGGCACCTAGTGTCTACAACTCGGTAATCCTATCAATTGTGGAATAACAGAAAATAAAAGCAGAATTTAACAACTAACTTCAATTCATAATTATAAAACTGATAAAATGCCACTTGACATGTACAAATAAACCAACAATCGTGTATAAACAATATTCCCAAAACCTAGTAGTCATAAGTCATAAGCTCTAAGAATTGTTCTAATTTTTTCTACATATCAATTACTAGAAGAAATAAAGGAGGAACAATATAAAAGGGATAAAGGGGGAATCCGAGGTTCGGACACTGGAAGATATACCTTGAAGTCTCTGAAGTAGCATCAAGTACGCAACACATATCGGGGCTGGTAGGAGGTGCCTGGATCTGCACACAAATCATGTGCATAAGAGTAGCATGAGTACACCATAATGGTACCCAGTAAGTGCCAAGCCTAACCTTGGTAAAGTAGTGATGAGGACAGGTCAGGGCCCTACTAGGATATAATAATAAGACAGAAGATTTAACAACATGATGAGAGACTAAGAATTAGCAAAAAAGAGGATTCATAGAGAATTAAAAACACAACACATAGAGGTAACACAACGGGGGAGCTCCCAAGATACCGTATCTATAACAACTCGGTTGGTCATTTTGAGAGTATTAGCCCCGATCCCCTATTTACTGCTTTTCCCGTATCTTTTTCTGCTTATGTGACTGCTGGGAGGTTTTGTTTGTTGTTTCGGAGTGATTTGGGACACTTAGTCCCTAAAAGGGAAGCTTAAGTTCTAGGATTTTAACCATAGTTGGAATTGTGTGAAGAAGACTCCGGAATGGAGTTTAGTTGGTTACGTTAGCTCCATTGGGTTATTAGAACTTAGGTGCGCATCCAGATTGTGTTTAGGATTTCTGTAGGTGAATTAGGCTTGAAATGGCGAAAGTTGAATTTTTGGGCAATTTGACTGGAAGTGTACTTTTTGATATCGTGGTCGAATTCTGATTTCGGAAGTTGGAGTTGGTCCGTAATGTCAATTATTACTATTGTGAAAAATATGAGGTCAATTGGACGTGATTTGATAGGTTCCGACATCAGTTGTAGAAGTTTGAAGTTTCAAAGTTCATTAAGTTTGAATTGGAGGGTGATTCGTGTTTTTGGTGTTGCTTGACGTGATTTGAGGGCTCGACAAAGTTCGTATAGTGTTATAGGACTTGTTGGTATGTTTAGTTGAAGTCCTGGGGGCCTCGGGTGGATTCCGGGTGGTTAGCGGTTCAATTTTGGACTTGTTGAAGTTGCAGCATTTCAGGTGTTTCCAGTTACTGGTTTCCTTCTTCACGTTCACGAGGGGAGTTCCACATTCACGAAGAGGAACATGATACAGGAGGGGATTTTTTCTTTGCGTTCGCGATGAAGGTCCCGTGCTTGCGAAGCTCTGAGGTAACAAGTCTACGTGTTTGCAATGAGGGTCTCGTGTTCGCGTAGAGGAAGCTGGTCAACTAAGTCTCCGGGTAATTTGCCTACGCGTTCGCGATGATGGTCTCGTGTTCGCGTAGGGTCAAGCTGAGTAAGCTTCACGTTCACGATTAGGCAATCGCATTCGCGATGAAGAATTTTGTACTGAAGCAATTTTGTGCTTTGCGAACACGAGGGTTCTTCCGCGTTCACGAAGAAGGGATCACTGGGCAGTTATAAACATTTCAAAAACGAGGTTTAGGCCAATTTTAACCAAACTTGAGATATGGAGCTCGGATTTGGATGAAATTTTGGGGGATTCTCAGAGGAAGCTATTGGGTAATGATTCGTGACTCATTTATGGTTATATTCCATTAATATATAGTTGATTCCATCCTTTAATTTCGGATTTGGTTTGAGAAAAAGTGGAAAAAGTTCTTCAACCAATTTTTTGGCTTTTGATTGAGATTTTGAAATCGGGTTTGAGTAATTTTTGTACGAGTGAATTCATGGGTGAATGAGTGTTTGTATTTTGTGACTTTTACCCGATTCCGAGACGTGGGACCACGTCGACGTTTTGGGGCGATTTTCTAATTTTCTTGTTTAAGTCTTGATTTCATTAATTAGATTAGTTTATTATAGTTATATTTATGGTATGTAATTGCTTTTGGCTATATTAGGGCCACTCGGAGCTGAAAAATCGTGGAAAAAGGCATTCTTATTGATTGATTGAGCTTGGTTCGAGGTAAGTGGCTTGCCTAACCTTATGTGGGGAAAATCCCCTTAGGATTTGGTACTGTTGTGATATTTCTGTGATATGTGAGCGCCATGTACGTGAGGTGACGAGTGCGCACACGGGCTAATTGTTGTAAAAATCCGTTTTTCATAGAGTAGTAGCATGTTATACCTTAATTGAGTTATACCAGTATGTGTAGTTATCCTGTTTAGTCTAACTTCACATGTCTACGTGTCTTAAATGCTTATTTGAAATCTGTGCAACATGTTTAGTTGAATTCCTGCATTTACTTGATTTGTATCAACCTTAGCTGTAGAATTCTTGTTCTTAATTACTTTTTCCACCAATTTGAGCTGTGTGTTTACTTTTGGGACTACGAGGTGGCACCTCGGGAGATCCCTGCACAATTACTTTTGAGACTACGAGGCGGTACCTCGGGAGATTCCCTTGCACAATTACTTTTGGGACTAAGAGGCGGTACCTCGAGATCCCCCTGCACATTTACTTTTGAGACTACGATGCAGTACCTCAGAAGATCTCCTTGCATACTTACCTTTGGGACTACGAGATGCTATCTCGGAAGATCCCGTGTTGAGTATTTACTTTTGGGACCACGAGACGATATCTCGGTAGCCCCTGTTGTTTATCTCATTGTGCTGTGTTGTTATTTCTCTGTGAATTCTGTTAAATTATATGTCCTTCTTCATTTTATTATATCATTTGTCTTATTATTATATCCCAATAGGTCCTGAACCTGATATCGTGGCTAATCTACCGAGGTTAGGCTTGGCACTTACTTGGTACCGTTGTGGTGTACTCATGCTACTCTTCTATACATGTTTTTTGTGCAGATCCAGGTACTTCTTATTAGCCTTGGTATTAGTGAGCGGAGAGACTTTGGAGACTTCAAGGTATTCTTCCCACGTCCGTAGACCTCGAAGTCCCCCTCTATTCCCTCATATGTTGTTTATCTTTCTGTATTTTCTTAGACTCTAGTGTATAGAGATATTAGTTTTTTTATGTAGCTTGTGACTTATAATTACCGGGTTTTGGGATTTCTGTGTATACTCTAGTGCTGGGTTACTTGTACATGTCGAGCAACATTTTATCATCTTATAGTTATCTGATGCAGTCTAGTTGTTAAAGTCTGTATTCATTTCTGTTGTCTGCAATTTGTTATGCTTACCCAGTCGTAAAGACTAGGTGCCGTCACGACTTCTTATGGAGGGAGTTTTGGGTCATGACAAGTTGGTATCAGAGCTCTAGGTTCACAGGTGTCATGAGTCACAAGCAAGTTTAGTAGAGTCTCGCAAATCATTACAGAGACATCTGTACTTATCTTCGGGAGGTTATGAAACTATTAGAAAAAATGACAGTTTTTTGATTCCTTGTCATGAGAAATTGTTGACCTCGAAATTCTAACCTTTTGTGTTATATTCTCTTACAGATGGTGAGGAAACGTACATGCGGATATGATGACCAGGCACCCGCGCCCCAACTAGAGCTGCGAGAGGTCGGGGCCAGGGCTGGGGCCGGGGTAGAGGTCGAGGACATCCACGTGGTGCAGCCAGAGCATATGCAGGAGCTATTACAGAGGATCCCCTAGTAGCCCCAGCTGGAGGGCTGAGGTATCTGTTGCTGCACCAATCCTCCAGGAGACTCTAACCTAGTTTCTGAGCATGTTCAGTACCTTGGCTCAAGGTGGATTGATTCCACTTGCTCTTGCCACATCTCAGGCGGGGGAGGAGCACCGACTCCCACCGCTCGTACCCTAGAGCAACTGGTTCAGGTCGACCAAGTTCTAGAGATTATACTGATGCAGCTGGTAGCTCCAATTCAGCCCGAGGTTAGGGCAGCAGTTTCTGAGACAGAGCAACTCAGGCTGGAGAGGTACAAGAAGTACCACTCTCATACCTTCAGTGGATTGGCGTTAGAGGATGCCCAGGGTTTTCTTGAGGTGTGTCATCGTATTCTGCACACTATGGGTGTCGCGGATGTGAGTAGGGTTTTTTATTACATTCCAGCTTAGAGGAGTAGCCTATCGATGGTGACGTGCTTATGAGTTGGGTAGTCCGGTTGAGGCATCTTCACTTACACGGACTCTTCTCAGATGTGTTCTTGAGAGAGTATGTTCCCATAGTCTCAGAGATGCATGGCGCGCGGAGTTTGAGCAGTTGTGTCAAGGTTCTATGACTGTGTTAGAGTTTGCAGTTTCCTTCAGTCATTTGGCCCGACATGAACCAGCCTTGGCTGCTACAGTTCGAGAGAGGGTCTGTCGGTTTATCGAGGGACTCCACCCTAGTATCAGGCTTAGCATGGCCTATGAGTTGGTGATGGGTATTTCGTACCAACAGGTTGTGAGTATTGCTAATACATCGAAGGGTATGCTTGCTCGGGAGAGAGAGGAGAGGGAGGCCGAGATTTCTCGAGAGTCCAGCACTTATAATGGTACTCGTGCCCCAGCTGCAGTTCGTCATGGTAGAGTGAGTCGCCTCGTTCATTCAGCACTTCCAGCCGACAGTGGTATTTCGGCCCCTTCTAGGCCCCATGAGCCTTATTATGCACCGCTAGTATCTAGTGCACCTCCTGCACGGGGTACTTTTAGCTTTCAGTCCAGCAGACCTGGCTCGAGCTAGTCACAGAAGCCACGCCCTCCGAGAGCTTGTTTTGAGTGTGGTGACACTCTCCATATGGTGAGGGATTGCCCCAAACTTAGGAGAGGTGAACCTATACAGACTTCTTAGTCACCGCGTGCTCCACCAGGTCCTCAGGCTATGATTACAGCACCAGCTACCACTCCACTTGCTCAGCCAGCTTGAGGTGGAGTTCGGGAAGCAGAGGTTTCCCTAGAAGAGGAGGCCATGCCAGATATTATGCTCTTCCCGCTCTTACAAAGGCAGTTGCTTCCGACTCTGTCATTACATGTATTTTTCCAGTCTGTCATAGAGATGCGTCAGTTTTATTTTATCCAGGATCCACTTATTCCTATGTGTCCTCTTACTTTGCTCCGTATTTGGGAGTATCTCGTGATTCTTTGAGTTTTTCTATTTATGTGTCTACACCTGTGGGAGATTCTATTGTTGTTGACTGTATGTATCGGTCGTGTTTGGTTGTTCTTAGTGGTTTTTAGACCAGAGCCGAATTATTATTACTCAGTATGGTAGATTTGGATATTATTTTGGGAATGGACTGGTTGTCGCCCTATTATGCTCTTGATTGTCACGCCAAAACCGTGACGCTGGCTATGCCAGGATTACCACGATTAGAGTGGAGAGGTACCTTAGATTATAATCCCAGCAGAGTTATTTAATTTCTTAAAGCTCAATGAATGGTTGAGAAGGGATGTGACACGTATCTAGATTATGTGAGAGATGTCAGTATTGATACCCCTACAGTTGAGTCAGTTCCAGTAGTGAGGGATTTTCCAGATGTATTTCCTGCTGATCTTTCGGGCTTGCCGTCCGACACATATATTGACTTCATTATTGATTTGTTACTGGGAACTCATCCCGTCTCTATTCCTCCATATCGTATGGCTCCTCCTGAGCTGAAGGAGTTGAAAGAGCAGTTATAGGAGTTTCTAGATAAGGGCTTCATTTGTCCTAGTGTTTCATCTTGGGGTGCTCCGGTCTTGTTTATGAAGGAAAATGATGGTTCTATGTGTATGCGCATTGATTATCGCTAGCTGAACAAAGTTACAGTGAAGAACAAGTATCCATTGCCTCGTATTGATAACCTATTTGATCAGTTGCAGGCTGCAAGAGTGTTTTCCAAGATTGACTTACATTCAGGCTATCATCAATTGAAGATTCGGGACCCATATATCCCGAAGACTACTTTCAGGACTCGGTATGGTAACTACGAGTTCCTTGTGATGTCATCTGTGCTGACCAACGCCCCAACAACATTTATGCATCTAATGCATAATGTGTTCTGGCCCTATCTTGACTCGTTCGTCATTGTGTTTATTGATGACATTCTGGTGTACTCTCGGACTCGAGAGGATCATGAGTGACACCCGAGGACTGTGCTTCAGACCTTGAGAGAAAAGAAGTTATATGCAAAATTTTCAAAGTGTGAGTTTTGGCTAGACTCAGTGTCATTTTTAGGTCATGTAGTATCAAGTGATGGGATCAAGGTGGATCCAAAGAAGGTTGAAGCAGTGTAGAGTTGGCCCAGACTGTCCTCAACTACAGAGAGTCGTAGTTTTCTTGGTTTGGCGGGTATTACCGTCAATTTGAAGAGGGTTTCTCATCTATTACAACACCTATGACCAGGTTGACCCAGAAGGGTGCTCCTTTCAGGTGGACAGAGGAGTGCGAGGAGAGCTTTCAGAAGCTCAAGACAAATTTGACTACAGCCCCAGTATTGGAATTGCCTGCAGGTTCGGGGTCGTATACTGTATATTATGATGCGTCCCGGATTGGAATCGACACGGTGTTGATGCAGGACGGTACGGTGGTTGCCTACGCGTCCAGACAGCTGAAGGTGCATGAAAATAACTATCCCGTCCACGACCTTGAGTTAGCAACTATGGTTCATGCCTTGAAGATTTGGCAACACTATTTGTATGGTGTCCCTTGTGAGATCTACACCAACCATCGAAGTTTGCAGCATTTGTTCAAGAAAAAGGATCTTAACTTGCATCATTATAGGTGGTTGGAGCTGCTTAAGGATTATGATATCTCTATTTTGTACCATCCCGGGAAGGCCAATGTGGTGTCTGATTCCTTGAGTCACCGGGCAAAGAGTTTGGGAAGCTTAGCATATCTACCAGTAGCAGAGAGGCCATTGGTATTGGATGTTCAGGCCTTAACCAACCAATTTGTTAGATTAGATATTTCTGAGCCGAGTCGAGTGTTGGCTTGTGTTGTCTCTCGGTCATCTCTTTATGATCGTATAAGGAAGTGTTAGTATGATGACCCCCATCTGTTTGTCCTTAGGGACACGGTTCAACACAGTGATGCTAAGGAGGTCACTATTTGAGATAATGGTTCTTTGAGGATGCAGGGCAGACTATGTGTGCTCAATGTGGACAGATTGCATGAGTTGATTCTCCAAGAGGCTCACAGTTTGCGGTACTCCATTCATCCGGGTGTCGCAAAAATGTATCAGGACTTGAGGCAACATTATTGGTAAAGGAGAATAAAGAAGGACATAGTGGAATATGTAGCTCTGTGTCTAAATCTCCAATAGGTAAAGTATGAGCATCAGGGGCCAGGTGGATTGCTTCAGAAGTTAGAGATTTCGAAGTTGAAATGGAGAGAATCACTATGGATTTTGTTGTTGGGCTTCCATGGGCTCAGAGGAAGTTTGATGCAATTCGGGTGATTGTGGATAGACTGACCAAGTAAGCTCATTTCATTACTGTGATGACTACTTATTCTTCCAAGAAGCTTTCTCGAGTTTATATATGTGAGACTGGCAGGCTTCATGGCGTGCCGGTATCTATTATCTTTGACTGGGGTACACCGTTTACGTCATAATTCTGGAGGGCAGTACATCGTGAGTTAGGTACTCGGGTTGAGTTGAGCATAATTTTCACCCTCAGACGGACGAACAGTTCGAGCGCACTATTCAGATACTGAAGGATATGCTCTGTACGTGTGTAATGGAGTTTGGAGCTTCTTGGGATCAGTTCTTGCCACTTATGAAGTTTGACTACAACAGTTATCATTCGAGCATTCAGATGGCACCGTATGAGGCTCTGTATGGTAGGTGATGTCGGTCTCTAGTGGGTCGGTTCGATCCGGGCGAGGCTAGGTTATTGGTTACAGACTTGGTTCAGGATGCTCTGAAGATGGCTAAGGTGATTCAGGATCGACTTCCCACAGCCCAGTCCAGACAGAAGAGTTATGTGGATCGGAAGGTTCGCGATGTTGCGTTCATGGTTGGAGAGTGGATCCTGCTCCGGTTATCACCTATGAAGGGTATTATGAGGTTCGGAAAGAAGGGAAAGCTAAGCCCAAGATTTATTGGCCCATTCGAGGTGTTGTGACCTGTTGGGGAGGTTGCGTATGAGTTTGAATTTCCTCCTATCCTAGAAGGAGTCCATCCGGTATTTCATGTTTCTATGCTCCGAAAGTATCGCAGTGATCTATCTCATGTGTTGGATTTTAGCTCAGTCCAGTTGGACAAGGATTTATCTTATGTTGAGGAGCCGATGGCTATTTTGGACATGCAGGTTCGAAAGCTGAGTTCAAAGAACATTACTTCTGTGAAGGTACAGTGGAGGGATCAGCCGCTCGGGGAGGCAACTTAGGAGATCGAGCATGATATGCGCAGCCGTTATCCTCATCTTTTCACCACTTCAGGTATGTCTCTATACTCGTTCGAGGACGAACAACTGTTTTAAGAGAGGGAGGATGTAACGACCTGGCCGATCATTTTGAGAGTATTGGCCTCGATCCCCTATTTACTACTTTCCCCATATCTTTTTCTGCTTATGTGACTTGTCGGGAGGCTTTGTTTGTGGTTTCAGAGTGATTTGGGACACAGTTCCTAAAACGAAAGCTTAAGTTCTAGGATTTTGACCGTAGCTGGAATTGTGTGAAGACCACTCCGGAATGGAGTTTCATCAGTTTTGTTAGCTCCGTTAGGTGATTTTGGACTTGGGAGCGTGTTCTGATTGTGTATTGAAGGTCTGTATGTGAATTGGGCTTGAAATGGCGAAAGTTAAATTTTTGGGAAATTTGACTGGAAGTGGACCTCTTAATATCGGGGTCGGATTCCAATTTTGGAAGTTGGATTAGGTCCGTAATGTCAGTTATGACTTGTGTTCAAAATTTGAGGTCATCAGATGTGATTTTATAGGTTTCGGCATCCATTGTAGAAGTTTGAAGTTTCAAATTTCATTAAGTTTGAATTAGAGGGTGATTCGTGTTTTTTGCGTTGTTTGACGTTATTTGAGGGCTCTACTAAGTTCATATGGTTTTATTGGACTTGTTGGTATGTTTGGTTGAAGTCACGGGGGCCTCAGGTGGATTTCGGGTGGTTAGTGGATCAATTTTGGACTTGTTCAAGTTGCAGAATTTCTAGTGTTTCTAGTTACTGGTTTCCTTCTTCGCGTTCGCGAGGGGATTTCCACGTTCGCAAAGTGGAACTGGAGACAGGAAGGGATTTTTGCTTTGTGTTCGTGATGCTCTGAGGTAACAAGTCTACGCGTTCGTGATGAGGGTCTTGTGTTCGCTTAGAGGAAGCTGGCCAACTGAGTCTCCAAGAAATATGCCTACGCGTTCGCGATGATGGTCCCGTGTTCGTGTAGGGTCGAGCTAAGTAAGATTCGCGTTCACAATTAGGCCATTGCATTTGCGATGAAGAATTTTGGACTGAAGCAATTTTGTGCTTCGCGAACGCAAGGGTTCCTCTGCTCGTTCGCGGAGAAGGGATCACTGGGCAGTTATAAACATTTCAAAAACGAGGGTTAGCCCATTTTTATCAAAACTTGAAATAGAGAGCTCGGATTTGGACGTAATTTGGGGATTTTCAGAGGTATTGGTTAATGATTCTTGACTCATTTATGGTTATATTCCATTAATCTATAGTTGATTCCATCCTTTAATTTTGGATTTGGGTTGAGAAAATAGGGAAAAGTTCTTCAACCAAATTTTGGGTTTTGATTGAGATTTTGACATCGGATTTGAGTAATTTTTGTACGAGTGAACTCATGGGTGAACGGATGTTCGTATTTTGTGACTTTTACCCGATTCTGAGACGTGGGTCCGGGTCGACTTTTTGGGGCGATTTTCTAATTTCTTGTTTAAGTCTTGATTTCATTAATTAGATTAGTTTCTTATAGTTATATTTATGATATGTAATTGTTTTTGGCTAGATTTGGGACATTCGGAGCCTAAAAATAGTGGAAAAGAGCATTCCTATTGATTGATTGAGCTTGGTTCGAGGTAAGTGGATTGCCTAACCTTGAGTGGGGGAAATCCCCTTAGGATTTGGTACTATTGTGATATTTTTGTGATATGTGAGCATCGTGTACGCGAGGTGAAGAGTGCGTACATAGGCCAATTGTTGTTAAAATATGGCTTTTCACTGAGTAATAGCCTGTTACACCTTAATTTAGTGATACCAGCATGTGTAGTTATCTTGTTTGGTCTAACTTCGCATGTCAACATGTCTTAAATGCTTATTTGAAATCTATGCAGCATGTTTAGTTGAATTCCTGCCTTTACTTGATTTGTATCAACCTTAGCTGTAGAATTCTTGTTGTTAATTGCTTTTTCCACCGATTTAAACTGTGTGTTTACTTTTGGGACTACGAGGCGGTACCTTGACATATCCCATTACATATTTACTTTTGGGACTATGAGGCGGTACCTCGGAGATCCCCTGGGAGCGTTTCGGCGCATTTTGAGTGAATAGAAGAACTTGAAGTTCATAAGTTTGATTCATTTGGTTTTGGGGTGCGATTCTTAGTTTCGTTGTTGATTTTCGCATTTTGAGAGCTCGAGCAAGTTCATATCATGTTTTCAGACTTGTTGGCGCCTTTGGACAGGGTCCCGAAGGGCTCAAGTGAGTTTCGGATCCCTTGGCACTAAGTGGGAAAAACCAAAAAATTCCAGTTCTAGTTTCCTTTTTCGCGAACACGGAAGGACTCTCGCGTTCTTGTAGAAGGAATTGGGGGCTGGGGAATTTTGTGCTACGCGTTCATGATAGCTAGTCTGCGTTCACGAAGGTCTGGGATCTGTGACCTTCACGTTCGTGTGAGGCGACTCGCGTTCGCGTAGAGTATCTTAGGCTGGGCTTGGGCCGCTATTTGTTCTTCGCGTTCGCGGAGAAGACCTCGCGTACGCGAAGGGTAGGCCAAGCCAGCCTCTGCATTCGCGATGACTTGTTCGCGTTCGCGACGAGTCGTCTCCAGGGGCCAGAACCATTTGCCTTCGCGGACGCGAGGCCCCTTCCGCATTCGCGATGAAGGAGACAGCTGGGCTGTGAGTTTAAAATTGGGACTTAGGCATTTTTTGGGCCATTTATTTCACTCTTGGGTGATTTGAGAGATTTTAAAGAGGGGATTTCGACTTAGCTTTGTGAGGTAAGTAATTTCTACTTAATGTGAGTTTAATACATAGATTATGGGTAGATTTTAACATGAAAATTGGTAGAAATCATGGGTTTTGATGAAAACCCTAGGGTTTAATAAAAATGGGATTTCACCACGAAAATGGTTATGGAACTTAGTAAAAATTATATATTTATGTTCCTAAGGTTATGGGTAGCAACTTTCTTCAAAAATTTCCGGAATCCGGGCACGTGGGCCCCCGAAAGAATTTTAGGAATCTTGCATTTTAGGTTGGGTAATCACTTGAATAGTGGGGATATGAACTTTTGAGCATAAATTGATTAATTTATATGATGTTTGACTAGTTTCGAGTCGTTTGGCACAAAATTTGGAGGTTTGAGTACGTTTTTGAATTGGGAAGTGGGCTTTGAGATGAGGTAAGTCTCTTTTCTAACCTTGTAAGAGAGAAATTTCCCCATAGGAGAATTAACTAATATATGTGACTATTTGTGAGGGGCTACGTACGAACGAGGCAGAGGCTGGGGGAGGGCACCGGCCCGAGGTAAGGGCGAGGACGTCCCAGAGTTGCCCCAGTTGCACCGCCAGCGGATCCAGTGGAGGACCTTATAGTTGAGAAGCAGGGCGAGGTGCCTGCAGCAGAGCCAGCCCATCCGACTTCATGACAGGACCAGGTTTCCAGGAGGTCGTGGGCCTTATGCTGCAGTTCATGGATTCTATGACCCAGGGCGGTTTACTTCCAGCAAACTCGGCCACATCCCAGGAGGGAGGGGGAGCACAGACCCCTACTGCTCAGGCCCCTAGGCATGCGGCCGTTATATATTATACCCCGAGCACTCTTCCAGTGGGAAGCACCTAGCTAGTAGCAGCAGCTGTACTTGAGCCTAGGTTAGCTGCGACCGGTGAGCCGTAGAAGCTTTTGGACAGATGTACTAGGCTTCACCCTCCGGTCTTTGGGGGTGAGCGACATGAGGATCCTCAGGACTTCATTGACAGGTGCAGGGACAGACTGCACAATATGCGCATATTGGAGTCTCACGGGGTGGATTTCACTACCTTTCAGTTGGACGGCAGCGCACGTAGGTGGTGGCAGTCTTATCTTCTTGGTAGACCAGCATATTCTCCTCCCATGACTTGGGACCAGTTCACCCGCCTATTCTTGGATAGGTATTTTCCACCCTCTAAGAGGGAAGAATTACAGTTTCAGTTTCAGCAGCTTCAGCATGGTCAGATGTACGTGACTGATTATGAGGCGAGATTCTCCGAGTTGTCTCTCCATGCACTTATTGTCAAGCCCCCTTTTTCTCGCGAAATTGGGTTTCGACATTTTTGGGACAACTCCTTTTGAGAGGGTAAGGAATTAGAATTGAGAGAGTCGCCACCACACGGATTAAGGTGCATTAGGCCACCTAGAGCGGATAACTCATATTACTAGTTTACATGACAAGAGATCGGGTAAGGGCTCAAATTACCTCGAGGGGAAGGTGTTAGGCACCCCTCGAGGTCCACAACGGNGATTTATTTTAGAACAGGAATAGAGGGGGGGGGGGGGTCCTATGTTTTTTAGCCTATAGGATCACCCTGTGCAATAATTTGTATCTCCCTCAAGTCGGGGTGCCACTCATAGTATTTAGCGCACCGAATATCATCTCCTACTACCCGATTACTATATTTAAGTTGTTACTTAAGCGTTCTAGTCAATTCTAGTTCATTTCCTATGCGTTCACTACCTGTCCCTTACCTATGTCCCTGGAGGTATTAGGATCTCTATTTGGGATAGTTCTAGACCCAGCCTATGTTGCTAAAAAATGTAAAACTCTAGGCGCCAAGCAAAAACAATTAGGACTTTTAGATAGAAAGCAAATATGGGCTCATATTGACCTCCACACATAAACAACAAAGGCACACAATTGATTGACATGCTTAATTTAAAGTCTTATAGGAAGGATATCTATATGAGAAATAAGCAAGCAGTGATTTATAGAAGCAGTTTCATTAAGGCGAATGTCAAGACCTATTGTTGGCCTACTGATTTTTATTCAGTAATATCTGGGCCTTTCAGGCTGTAAGGAATCACATTTTCGAATCCAAAATTGTTATTAAGATCTATAGGCATGTTGTCTAAGTGATTGACAATAGAGATTGTATTCAGAATAATTAGTATAAATTATAGGCATGATATCTATGAGTGTGATGGTTATTATACTATGGACATGACTTCTAGGCGTAGAACTGATTTTAGCTTTATAGACATGTTTCATAGCTTTGTATTTCCTTTTGACCCTATAGGCATGCTTTCTAATTATTGTACTGACTTAAGTCCTATAGGCATGATTTCTAGGTTTGAAACTAGTTTCAGCCCTATAGGCATGGTATCTATTATTGAATTAATTTAACCTTATGGGAATGGTCTCTATTGAGCAGTAATACGAGCAGAAATTGTACATATTACTAGAAAAAAATTAAATCAAACATTGAGGTCCTATAGGCATGATTGCTAACATATGTTTGCTGGACAAGTTAATGAAACCTATAGGAATGATTTATAATATGCAAGCATGGTACAACACTCACATGATTTTAACAAAGATGATGTAAAACAATATTAATAGAACAAATGAAACCCTATTGGCAGGATTTCTACCCGAATTGCCCAAAGAAAATAAAGGCCCTTCCCAATTTTACTATACACCCCAGAATCTCTTCATTACAAACTTATTACAAACAAGAGTAATGAATAAATTACATAATAGTAATAAGATAAACTATAGGGAGCCTTCATTAGGCCCAAATAAACCTGGGAAACCAGGCTTTCAAACCAATCAACTTTGAGGCTTATTTCATAAGGACAACATAGCCAAGAATGGGTGATTCACCCATAGCACATATAGAACCAGGTTTCCAGTGCGTCAAAGTTCCCAAGGGCCTCAGGGACCCAGGGAAATGCTCACACCAGAACCACATATTCAGAAGATGATTCACAAGAGATTGGTAACCAGTTCCCAGTGTGTTAGAGTTCACAAGAGTCTCACATGGACCCTGAGAAGTGCTTACACTGAGGTGGTTGTGAACCTAAGTGACTAAGAGTGGAAGTTTTAAACGAGTGACAGCAAAAGGAGGTAGGGACAGATTTTAAAACAGTGTTGAGTTCAGAAGAAACAAAGTTCAGAACACAAAATTGCATTCAGCAAAACAAGCAAGGTTTGTAAAGTACATAGTTTCAAAGAGACCTAATTATACTAAGTGAGCATGCTAACATTTAGGACAACCATTGCTTAATCATAGAAACAATTTAGGCAAAACAGTCAGATTATCACATGACATGTTAGCAAACAAATTGACAGGGCTTATGAATAAGGAAAAGTTCAGTCAATTAACAGGGCATAACATCATGTAATTAGGCGAGTAACATTTAAAATAAGGAAACTATCAATTAACAGTCAATTTCAAGGCAAATAAGGTAAGAAAATAAAGGAAACATGGTATAAAAAGCAGAAGTAAGAATTTTTTTAGTAATATACGAAAAAGGAAAATATTTAAAATCAGTAAGGAAGGAAAGATTTAAACCCTAATTTTTAGGTAAAACACATAAATCGGCAGAAATAAAAAGACAAAAAGTCACATGCTTCATAGAATGAACATAGACATGAATATACTCAAAGAATACATAATCGAACCAGATCAGGTCCCAAAATAAAAGGTCTGAAACCCTAATCTTAGGTAAACCATAAAATAAATAAAAAATAAAGGCAAATAATCAAATATTTTACTAAAATGAACATGGACAGGAGGTTGTTCAAAAAGAAAAATCAGAATCGAACCAGGTCTGAAACCCTAATTTAGGAAAAATAAAGGAAATTAACAAGAATAGGCAGATTCATGCATAATGAAGTGAATATAGACGAGATAATGCTAAAATCAAAGTTTGAATCAGTTTAGGTTCGAATCGAAGAGAATCTGAAACCCTAACCTTTAGGGCTAAGTAAGAATCCACAAGAGATACGTAAAATAACTGTACTCAAAAAGAATACGGGATGAACACGGACGGAATACATAATAGGTTAAGGATTTTGAACCATATTTGGTTCGAATCTCTCAAGATCTGCTTGCCATTTTAGGTCAGCCACTACGAAATACCAAAATCGGGGAGATTTTGAGTGGCGACACTATGGTTTTGAGAGGAGAAGAAGAAGAGAGAGTTCGAGGGTGGCGGAGTGGGTGAAATGGGTTAGGGTTAGACGGCTAGATTATAATTAAAAAGGGGTGGAGTGGTATGAGCCGTTGATCTTCAGATATCAACGGATGTGATTTGAAAAGGTTGGGTCGGGTGTTTTGGATGGGTATAGGTATGGGTTAATGGGTATTTGGGTATTGGGTATTGGGATATTGGGTTGGGGTATTAGGCTGGGATAATTGGGTAGTGTATAGGTCAGAAATTGGGGTTTTAGGGTCTATATTTTAAATACCCAATTTAATAAATAAATAATTTATAAAAAATAATTAATCAATAGAAAAAATATCACCTGTGCATGAAAATGATTTAAAACAATTAATTAACATTATAAAAATATACAAAGTCATTTTCTTGTATAAATAATGTAATTATGCATATATATGGGCTATTATTGCAAAATATACAATTTTAGCCTAAGGATGCAAAAATACAATTATAATAAATATATAAAAAATATTTAAAGCTTAATAAAAATATAGATGATGAAAATTAAATGATAAATCATCATAAAATTTATTTGAGATGCAATTAATAATTAACTTATATAATAAAATGCAGGAATAAATTGATAAAAAGATTTTTTTTAAATTATAAAAAATTATGAAAAAATACTTGATGATGCTCATGCACTATTTTGAAGGTATATATGTATTTTTGAGAAATATGAGGAAACATTGGGTATCAACACTTATGATACTCCCTACTGAGGCAGAGGGAGTGTGGAGGTTTGTGGCGGGGTTGCACTCACGTATTCAGGCTAGTATGGCTTTGGAGGTTAAGATGAGGACTCCCTATCAGTTAGTAGTAGAGATTGCTCGCAGGATTGAGGGTTATTGACAGAGGGGTAGAGAGAAAATGCAGCGGGACAAGAGGTCTCATTTTTCTGGAGAGTTCAGAGGTGCCCCAGCTGGGGGCAGAGATCATTTTAGGAGGGGCCAGCCCAGAAGGCCTCCATATTCAGCACCACCACCTCCTCGAGGTGCTCCAGCGAGGCCCTATTTCAGTGTTATGCCGGAGAGTTCTTACCGCCCGTCAGCTATCCAGGGTCCTTTCAGCGGGTATTCCGGTCATCAGGTTTCTTCTAGTGCTTATTTCAGTGTCATGTCAGAGAGTTCATATCGCCCACCAGCTATTCAAGGTTCTTCTGGTGGGTATTCAGGCCATCAGGTTCGGACTTCAGGGTAGCAGATCACCATCGAGAGGTTGTTTTTTAGTGCAGGGAGCTTAGTCATGTGCGGAGATTTTTCCCCAGGCTTCGGGGCAAGGCAGTGCAGCAGGGTCAGCAACCCATGATTACAGCTCCAGTTTCCGCACCAGTCATCCGGCAGCCTAGAGGTGGAGGACAGGTGGGTAGAGGTCGTCCCAGAGGTGGAGGTCAGGCAGGCGGAGACCAGTCAGGTGGTGCTCCAGCTAGATTTTATGTTTTTCCTGCCAGACCAGATGTAGTGGCCTCAGATGCCGGGATCATAGGTATTATATCTATCTGCAGTATGGATGCTTCAGTATTATCTTATTCAGGATCTACCTATTCATATGTGTCATCCATGTTTTCTCATTTTCTGGATATTCCTTGTGAGTCCTTAGGTTCTCCTTTTTATGTGTCCACTCCTGTGGGCGATTCTGTTGTTGTGGACTGGATCTATCGGTCCTTTGTGGTTACACTCTACAGATATGAGACTAGGACGGATCTTCTGTTGCTTGATATGACTGATTTTGAGGTTACCCCAGGCATGGACTAGCTATCTCCATATCATGCCATCATTAATTGCCATGCCAAGACTGTTACCTTAGCGATGCCAGAGTCGCCGAGGTTGGAGTAGAAGGGTTCATCTGTCAGTATATCTAGTCGGGTTATATCTTTTATAAAGGCTCAACACATGGTCAAGAAGGGTTTCTTGGCTTATCTAGCCTATGTTTGGGATATTACCGCAGAGTCTCCGACAATTGATTCAGTGCCAGTAGTTTTGGAGTTCACTGATGTGTTGCCTTTTGACCTTCCAGGCATGCCACCAGATTGTGATATCGATTTCTGTATTGACTTGGAACTAGGCACTCATCCTATATCTATCCCACCATATCGTATGGCTCCGAAAGAATTGAAGAAGTTGAAGTAACAACTTGAGGAGTTGCTAGCAAAGGGGTTCATTAGGCTGAGTGTATCACCTTGGGGTGCACCAGTTTTATTGCTGAAGAATAAAGATGGGACTATGCGGATGAGCATTGATTACTGCCAGTTTAAAAAGGTTACCAATAAGAAAAAGTACCCGTTGCCACGTATTGATGATTTGTTTGACCAGTTGCAGGGTGATAGGGTGTTTTCTGATATTGAATTGAGATCGGGGTACCATCGATTGAAGATTCAGGACTCAGATGTTTCGAAGACTACCTTCTATACTAGATATGGCCATTATGAGTTTCTAGCGATGTCCTTCGGCTTGACTAATGCCCCAGCGGCATTTATGGATTTGAGTAACAGGGTGTTCAGGCCTTATATTGATTCCTTTGTTTTTGTCTTCATTGATGACATCTTGATTTACTCACGTAGCATGGAGGAGCACGAGCAGCATTCCTTGGACATGACCTTTGTTCTAGCTCGTCACTACTTTCAACCTAAGGTTAGGTTTGCTACTTATTGAGTACATGGTGTCAGTGGTACTCATACTACACTTCTGCACCTTGTGTGCAGATGTTGGCTACTAATGTTGCTTTGTTCGATGAGAGATATATTTCAAGATGTACCTGCATTCCGGTGGTAGATGCCTCTTGTTCATGGTAGCCTTAGATTATTAGAAATCTATTTATGCACATTTCTAACAGATGATGTATTATTTCATACCAGATTTGTAAATTCCAATCTTAGAAGCTCATGATTTGTACTACCAGTCCTTGGAAAAATTCTTGTATTAAATATTTGTATTATCATTTCTTCTCTTATTAAGTCTTATCAAATTGGATAGTTGTTAATTGGCTTACCTAGCGGGTTGGGTCATGTTCCATCACGACTAGTTGGATTTTTGATCGTGACAAGTTTGTATCAGAGCTCTAGGTTCATAGGTTCTACAAGTCATGAGCAAGTGTCTAGTAGAGTCTTGCGAATTGGTATGATGACGTCCATACCTATCTTCGAAAGGCTATAGGACATTTGGGATATACTTCCCATATTTCTTTCCTTATCGTGCGGCATTGATTCAGCTTGAAATGTAACTCTTTGAATTCCTTCCACACATTTGTATGCGCATATGAGCGCTCGGTATCAGCTTTGCATCGACAGCTTGAGATTCCATGGATGAGGTGCGAGATGTAATTTCCATGTGCTAATGATGGGCCAGTCTGGAGGACTTGAGGCCGGGTATTGACTGTAGCTTGAGCACGGGGATTTAGTTGTGTGAGCACGCGCTTTTGGACTTGTATGTCCGGTAATGTCCCTATGAGCGAAATTCGTGGCTGGATGAGTGGTTGGATGGTTATATGAAGAGTATGATGTGACTGCTGGGTGTGTTCATATGGATTGAATGTGACGAGAAGAATTTTATTGGGATGTGAAAAGGACTATTGGGTGCTTGATTTATGTCTTGATGTGATGCATAGCCACGAGTTATGAGTGTATTGAATGATCTTTCATGTTGTTTAACTGCAAAACGAATTAGGTTCTCTTGCTTTGTTGGTGAGTTCAGACTCAGGAAGATTAAGTGATTGCGTAGTAGTTGTGGCTGTAAAGAGTATAAAGAGATGTCAGTTGAGGCTAAACAGGTGGGTCATAACTTGCGAGGTGATCTACGTATGTGTGATTTTTATGATGTTGTGTGGAGGATTTCTTATCTACCAATGGGTTATAATTGTGCGATTTGAGTTTGGATTGGTTGTAACAGTTGACCTGACCGTCACGAGGACGAATGCGAGATTTGCAGACGATTTGAGGTAATAGATGGGTTGTGTTACATGAGCTTATGAATGATTTGGTTGAATCTCACTGCGGTATTATGGAAGTAATAGGGTATGGTTATTGTAAGTTATAAGATGTTTTATTCCATGGATTTGAGGCAAGTGGGTGAGTCTGTTATCGACGAGTTGATTATATGGTTATGTGTTATATTGGTTTCGGTTTGAGGTATACTGGTGAATCAGTTATGGCTTGCAGAGGTTGAGATTGAGATTGACTCTAGTAAGGGAATTTCTAGATATGGGGTGTATTATACTATATGGGTATATGGGAATCATGGAATGATTGAGTGGTTATTCGTGAAGGATGTAGTGTGCATGGAGTAGGAATTTGCGTGGTTGTGTTAAGGTGGGTTACTTCTCTGGGTGTTATCGTGCTAATGGGGAACAGGTCGTTCAGCCCGTTTAGGAGGTGCAATTGAGATCTGAGTAGAGTGGATGACTCACGAGAATGGTTTTAACGGATTCAAGATTTATATGTAGTAATTGGGAATTTTCAGGATTTGTATATGGCTAAAAACGAAGATTTCCATTGGGTGGTGTCGAGACTCGCGTATTTCTACATCCTTATGGATTCTTCATATCAGTATAAGGTAGGTGAAGGAAAACAATTTTGGGTTCGCAGAAAGTCTCTTTAGAGTGGGTATCTTGGTTGTGGTACTTTTGGGGTACTTGAGAGAAAATTCAATGGCGCATGAGCCTTAGGGCAGTGTGGTTTTATGCTAGAGTTCGTGGGGTGAGTCTTGGTTAATTATTGTGGTGTTCTAGCAATGAGAAGTATCAATTTGAAGGTAATTTGGAAGGAAATCAGAGAAATAGGATAGTTTAGTAGTAGATTGGATCAACATTGTAATGGATATGATCGGTCCCTTGGGTACTTATGATGTGGTGATTCCCTACAGGTGATTCGTGGCAATGCTCTTGGGTTTTGGCGACCCGCGTGGCTTGGTGGAGTTAAGGAGATTTAGTTCTGAAGGTTTGGTTATGTGCAAATGGATTTCCAAATAATTCTCGATGGTTTCTATCACGGTTCGAGGTGGATATTTCCTATGGGCGAGAGGAGCATGTTGAGTATTTTGATTTCCTACTAGATGGTATCAAATGGAATATTTCTAACTCATCGGATATGTATTCTACTTATGACACAGAGTGATTATAAGATTCTCGTGCTTTTCATATGACGGCATGATAAATGCGATGTCGTGTGGGATTGAGATTTGTATGTGCAAGGTCATGGTTTAGTTTTGAATGGAATGTCATGAATTCTTAGACAACATGGACAATTTTAGATGACTATATGAATGATATTACTACTTGAAATTATCGGAGAAGGGTGCGCATTTCCGAAGGCGCATTGTGTTTTGACTTGCGGATGCTTCATTGGTATTGCAGTACCCACATGGTTGATCGTCTGCTGATATTCAGATTTGCTATGTGGCACAGATGAATTAGAGAAGTATTCTTCGTGGGATAGTCGTTCACGAGAGATGTGTAAGGCATTTGGGCGGTGGAGTTGGGATCAAATATGGTGATTCGTGTGTTCTATGGAATGGGAGATTGGGAGTTCTTAGAAGTAGATTGTTTCATGGTTGTGGACTGTGAAGATGTGGCTAGAGCTAGCCAAATAATAGTAAGTGTTATGATTCAGTGATTGTGGACCTTCAGATGGTTATTTATCTATTCATGGATGGCTAGAGTTGATTTGTGGCCCATTGAAAGCCAATAAGGATGTGTATTCTACACCGTGTCAGATTGGTTAACTTTGTACAACTACTGTTGAGGGATGTGTCATTCCGTTAGTGTTGAGCTTATTCGTGTTCTGATATGTTCTGTGAGTTACTCTTCTATGTTACAAAGGGTGGTGATTTGTTGGTTATATACACACATTGGGTGATGATCTTTCCGGTCTGTGGTATCTGGATGATGCACGACTGATTGCGCATTGGGTGATGTTCTTTCCGGTCTATGGTATTGTGTTATTGGTTCCTCCGTGGTTATGGTCATGCACTTGGGGTACTAGATGTCGAATTGCGCGTGGTTATTGGTTTTGAGTATAGTGGCTGAGGTATTTCATACAGACCAGTGTTTGGATGGGGTCACACATTGCAACGGAGTTATGTTGAGATACGATCCATTGTGTTAGATTCGTGTGTCTTGGTTCTACTAGGTATGATGGATTCATAGTTGAACTTGTAGGATGGTTCTCTCGTTTGAGTCATTTTCCATGTTTGAGTACATTTGAATTATTGCATATGGGTGCATGGATTGCACAGTTTGTGGCTTTGGGTAGTATTGGTGTTTCATGTCATTAGAGTAGTTAGTATTTGATGAGATGAAGTCGTCGGATCTAGGATGGGTGCTATCAAATTTAATTGCAGTATATTTGGAAGGATAATATCGAAAGTCGGGTTAGAAATTGGCTATAGTTCTTGTTGAAGGAGAGGGAGCTCCATGACTTATTGGTCTGATGAATGGTTATGAGTTTCGGCATGTTCCTTTCATCATCGACAGTGTACGAAGGATTTAGAATGAGGTTTTATTGGACATGAGGTTTATTACCGGAATTGGGTTATTTTGGGCAGCTACTGTTATTGGAGATATTGCTATGAGTATTTGAGTTGTGCGGTATATCATGTGATTACATCTTAGGTTATAGTTATGGCTTGATACTGCTTGTTCAGACTTATTCAGTGTGTAGATGCGAGATGCGGGTCTTATACGAAATGCCGCATATTGGAAATTGGATTCTAAGGTTTACGGGCTAAGGTTGGAGGAATGATCTTCAATACATTGTGTTGTCGGGCCTATATGGTATAGGGTGACGTGGGATCACCCTGGGTATGTGCATGGTAAGGTTACACGGTGATTTGATGGCTCAAGAACAACTTTGGGCACGTTCGAGGACGAACGTATGTTTAAGTGGGGGAGAATGTAACGGCCCGACCGATCATTTTGAGAATTTGCACTTCGCTCGGTGGTTTGCGGGCATGAGTAGCTTTGTATGATGTATTTTGACTTATGTGGGTCATTAGTTTTGGTTTTCAGGTTATTCAAAATCGATTAGGAAGAATGAATTTCATTGTTGAAGCTTTAAGTTGGAAGAGTTGACGAAGTTTGATTTTTTGTGAATTTGACCCCGGAACGGGGTTTTGATGGTTCCAATAGGTCCGAATGGTGATTTTGGACTAGGTCATATGATCGGATTCCTATTTGGGTGTTTCTAGAAGGTTTCAGTACCAATTGGGAAAAATTGGAAATTCAAAGTTTGGAAAGTTCTTAAGTTTGATCGGAAGTTGACCTTTTGATATAGGACTCGGATTGTGGTTTCGGGAATTGGAATAGCTTTGGTTTGTCATTTGAGACTTGTGTGCAAAACTTAGGTTTATTCCGAGTTGATTTGTTATGTTTCAGCACGAGTTATTGAAGTTGAAAAAATTCAAAGTTCATCAAATTTGAATTGAAGTGTGATTCATCGTTTTGATGTTGTTATGCGTGATTTGAGGCCTCGAATAGGTCTGTTGTATATTATTAGACTTGTTGGTGTGCTTGGACGAGGTATGAGGGGCTCGGGTGTTTTTCGAATTGATTTTGGATCATTTTTCTTCATGTTCTCATGGCTGGATGCTCCTGATTCTGGTGTGACTGCACCTGCGGAGTTATGGGCACAGGTGCGGAGCCGAAAAAGCGGAAGAATAGTCGTAGGAGCGGAGGAGGAACTGGGAGAATGTCTCTGCAGATGCGAGAAATGGACCGCACCTACGAAAGCGCGGAAGCGGTGCCTTGGGGCACATGAGCGAGGATTAGGGCAAGTGCGATGGTTGAACCGCACCTGCGTGCGCGCAGGTGCGAAGTGATGTTCCGCAGAAGCGATGGCTCCTGAGTTGATTTATTCATAAAAAAGAACATTTGGCCGCATGTGCTTGTCCGCAGAAGAAACAATTGGTTCGCAAATGCGAAAATGCTGGGCAGAATGCTATAAATTGAGGCTTTGGTTCTTTTATTATATTTTGAGATGTGGGACTCGGATTGAGGCGATTTTTGGAGAAATCTTCATCACAAGGATTGGGGTAAGTATTCTACACTTGCTTTTGATCTTATTTCATGAATCTATCTTCATTTTTGGCATTGGTTGATGAATTTTAAAGAAAAATTTGGGGGTTTTAGCCTAAAATTCCATAATGTGAATTTTTGAGTTTTGAGCATCGATTTGGAGTCGGATTTGAGTAAAACTAGTATGGTTGGACTTGTAATTGAATGAGTTGTCGTATTTGGTGAGTTTTTTGATGTTCTGAGGTGCGGGCCCGGGTTGGACATTTTGGCCAATTTTGGGCTTTTGATTAAAGATTCGACATTTATAAATTGGGTTTATTTTCTTTGGCATTATTTGATGTATCTGAGTTGCTTTTGGCTAGTTTCGAGTTGTTCGTAGGTCGGTACACACGAGATGGTTTTTTGGAGCATCGCTTGGCTTGCTTGGTATTGGAATTTGGCTTCTTCGATGTAAGTAGCACTTCTAAACTTATTGCTGAGGGTATGAAACCCCGAATTATGTGTTATATGATTTGTACTGAGGTGACCCACATGTTAGGTGACGGGCGTGTGGGTGTGCACCATGTGAATTGTGACTCCGCTATTTCTTTGGTACTGTGTAGTTACTGGACCTTACCTGTAACCATGAAATTTCTATGTACCTGAGCTCTTGAGCAGTGATCCATGTCAGAAACCATGTCTAGGCTACATACTTATTCTATTGAGACCCACCGAGGTCATTTCTGCTGTTGAGCTATCTGTTTTCATTCATTACATACTTAGTCATCCGCATTCATGCGCATATCACACTGCAGTCTCTGTTACCATTTATTGATGCATCACATCATTATTTTCAGCTGATTTTTCATGTCATTGAGAGCCCAAGAGACTGGAGAGAATGATGATTGAGTGAGGCCGAGGGCCTGATTGTGAGGATATTTATGGGATCGAGCTGCATGTCGCAGCATGTTTCATTGATTTTAAGCCATGATTGGCTTGATATAGCGCTTGGGTTGAAGGAGCCCCTCCGGAGTCTGTACACCCCCTCCCCCCAAATGAGTGCATGTACCTAATGAGTATGAGTGCCAAGTCCCAAGTTCCGAGTGCTGAGTGACTGGGAGGACTGAGTGACTGGGAGGACTGAGTGACTATGAGGACTGAGTGGCTATGAGGACTGAGTGACTGGGAAGACTGAGTGACTAGGAGGACTGAGTGAATGGGAGGACTGAGTGATTGGTACTCTGAGAGTATGCATATGGTTTTATCACTGATATGTCTCGCAGTTGATATGCACACTTGAAATACATGCATATCGATGTATTTTCCTCATGTTGTAGGGTATCACGTCATTCATGACTTCTTACACATATTGACATATGAGCATAGTGATAAATGTTACACTGGCTATCTCGAAAGAAAAATGGAACATCATATTTATTGTTGAAAGGATTTTGAGAAAAGAGAGCGGCCTTGATTGGAATGGAGATGGGGTGTTTGGACTGGGTATTTCCGTTTGGGCTTAGCAAATAAGGCTGAAAATAATTTAAAGAATAGCCACTTTATATTTGATTGAGAATTGCAATTGTAGCATTTTTGTCTTTTAATCACTTTTGAAATTAATTTAAATAAACTTAATAAGTTTCAATAAAATATGGTAAAGTTATAAATATTATATATACTAATCATTATTATAATTAACCATTTATAAAAATACTTTGTTTTTCTAAATTGTAACACTAATTTCGAAATACCAACATAGTAACCTAATTTACTCGCAATTAAAGGGTAACTCATTAAATTAACTATAGAACCTATGCATATATATAAGAGTTATAATCTTAAAATAGTAAATGTGTTTGTAATTACATAATATTAATATCACGTGACACGTTTTAAAATTAATAATTAATTAATTTATAAAAATAAGTATTTATTACTAGAAAACACTTTTAAAATATTTATTGTAAATTATTAAGTATAAATAAATTGATTTGAAAAGGGAGGGTCAAAATTGGCCGTCAACAATGCTCAACTACTTTGGATGACTCATCAATTAACTGATTATGATCTTTCGTTTAAGCCTGCTATAATTCTCTGTGATAATTCTAGTGTTATATGTCTTTGAAAAAATCATGTGCATCATTCTAGAACAAAGCATATACATATCAAGCATCATTTCATTTAAAGACCATATTCTTAGGGGCGACATTGAATTATCTTTTGTTAACCGAAAAATTAATTACCTGATATTTTTACTAAGACTCTTCTAGAGGATATGTTTAAAACCCTTAGGGATTTACTTGGAATTATTACCTTTTCCAAATAAGGCTTTAATTTCTGTTTTACTTGAAAGATTGCGTGTCAAAATAACTTTTGGTAAAAATCTTCTGTTACTTTGTTACTTTATTATTACTGCGAGTTGCATTAATTATGTGCCTTCGTTTTTAGCCCTTCTTTACGCCTTTTTGGTTTACTGAGATGGCAACTAAATTAATCAGTTACGTCTCTTGCCTTTCTCTGCCCGTCAGTCATGTCGATTCAGTCACGTCGCTTCACTCCTCTCTCCACCTCTATAAGTCCGCCTCTCCCTATAAGTTCTCTACACACTCCCTTTAATCATCCTCGCCAATGGCTAAAGCCTAAAAAAAATCCTTCTGCTTCCACCCGCAAAAGCACCCGGTCCAAAACCCCATCTCTACCATCAGAACCAGTCACTATTGGCTCTGACCACTCTGAGGGTTTCTCGCCTTCTCAATAAATCATCTCTGACAATGCTCGAGCAGAAAAAGCACTAAGGAAGCGACCCACGAAATAAGGAACAGCAACGTACACTCCGAAGAAGGTGAAGATCGACCTGGACAGTGCGCTTGAGTCCGAACTAAACTATTGTGATACTCCCAATAGGATAAGTTCTTCTCCTTCAAAGGTAAGGCAATCGCTCATGGAAGGAGCATCAACTTGGAAGAGATGGAAGCCCTAAATTGCAAGGTAAAAGACTTCTTCACTTTTCAAGGTTTGGAAAATTTCTTTTCCTTAACCCCTCCAAAAGTCTATCAAAACTTAGTTCGCGTGTTCTATGAAAATCATCGCACCCAGAAATTTGATAAAATTGAGCCACTCGTGCTAGATCAACGTATTATTCTAGACTGTTTTACTTTTGATACCCTTTTTAAGTGTAAAAGTTTTGGTTACTCTTCTTTGTTTAAGAACTCTTGGCCTGATGATTTTGAAGTGTCATTCGAACAAGACAAAGAATGTCTTGTTGATTCCCTGTCTGATCCCCTTCCAAACCAATTAGGACCCAGTGATATCATATTAAAACCTGTATTCTTGCCCACATTGTTGCCATAACTATTCTTCCCAAACTGGTTCTTACATCACTCTGTCTCAAAGGGACACATTTTTGGTCTACTGTCTTCTTACCAAGCACAAGGTGAAACTATCATCCTGGGTAATAAATTTCATGATTGAATGTGCTGAAGATTCCTCAAGCCTACCCTACAGGATGGTCATTACTCACCTCCTTGAGGCCTTCAATATCCCTCTCTCTAACTATCTCTATGTATCTGTTTCCAAGTGCTATAATAATAAGGCGTTTGTAAGTATGGGATATATCGTTGTGGATGGTACTTGGGTAAAGAAGAAGGAAGTTGAAGCTAAAGTGACCCCCCCCTCCCCCCAGATCCAAGGTAAAGGTTGATACTTCTCAAATTGCCATCAATAATCCATAGATGCTTGAAAGGATAACTGCACTTGATAACAAGCTGACTGCCGTCAAAGAACTATTGCTGGTCACTGAGACCTCAATTAGAGATATCTATGCAATTTCAAAGGAAACATGTTCTTATCACGACCCATTTCTCCCTCCGTAAGACGTCATGAGGGCACCTAGTCACTACGACTAGGTAAGCCTAAAAATTGCGGAATATAGGAAATAAAAGCAGTATTTAACAACTAAACTTCAACAGATAACTATATACTGATAAAATGCTGCTCGACATGTACAAGTAAACCAACACTCGAGTATAAACAATATTCCCAAAACCCGGTAGTCACGAGTCACAAGCTCTAAGAATCTGTCTAATTGTTTCTATACATCAGTATTTAGAAGAAATAAAAGAGGAAACAAAATAAGGGACAAAGGGGGACTCCGAGGTCTGCGGACGCTGGAAATATACCTTGAAGTCTCTGGAACAGCAGCAAGTACGCAACTAATAGCGGGGCTGGTAGGAGGTACCTGGATCTGCACATAAAACATGTGCAGAAGAGTAGCATGAGTACACCACAACGCTAGGCAGTAAGTGACAAGCCTAACCTCGGTAGAGTAGTGACGAGGTCAGGTCCGGGCCATACTGGAATATAATAATAAGACATAAGTTATAACAACATGATGAAAGACTGAGAATTTAACAAAAAAGAATTCACGGAGAAATAACAACACACCACATAGAAGTGAACAACAGGGGAGCTCCCGAGATGCCGTCTTGTTGTCCCAAAAGTAAATATACAGGGGGATCTCCCGAGGTACCGTCTCGTAGTCCTAAAAGTAAATATGCAGGGGGATCTCCCAAGGTACCGCCTCATAGTCATAAAAGTAAATATGCAAGGGGGTCTACCGAGGTATCGCCTCGTAGTCTCAAAAGTAAATATGAAAGGGGATCTCCCCAGGTACCGCCTCGTAGTCCCAAAAGTAAACACACAACTCGAAATCAATAGCCACAATAGTTAACAACAGGAAATCCTACAGTTTAAGACTAAATACAAGTCAAGGAAAAACAGGAAAGATCAACTAAACATGTTGCACAGATTGCAAATAGGCATTTAAGACACGTATACGTGTGATATTAAGCTAAATAGGATAACTACACATGTTGGGATAACTCATTATTGACATAACAAGTTACGGCTCAACGTAAAATAATATTTTTACAAACATTAGCCCGTGTACGCACTCGTCACCTTGCGTACATGGCACTCACATATCATAATAGTGTCACAACAATACCAAATCCTAAGGGGATATGTCCCACGCAAGGTTAGGCAAGTCACTTACCTCGACCAAGCTTAGTCAATCAACAAGAACGCCTTTTCCTCGACTTTCCGACTTCGAATGGCCCAAATCTAGCCAAAAATAATTACATACTATAAGTACAACTATAATAAACTAATCTAATTAATGAAATCAAGATTTAACAAGAATTTTGAAAATCGAACCAAAAATTCCACCCGAGCCCATGTATCAGAATCAGGTAAAAATCATAAAATATGAACACTCATTCAACCACGAGTTCACTCGTACCAAAATAACTCAAATCCAATATCAAAATCTCAATCAAAGCCCAAAATTTTGGTTGAAGAACTTCTTCAAATTTTTCCCAAATTTCTCAACTCAAATCTTAAATTAGAAGGTGAAATTAATGATAGATTAGTGGGATATAATAAAAACAAGTGAAGAATCATTACCCAATCGATGTCTCTGAAAATCTCTGAAAATCTCGTCCAAATCCGAGCTCTCTATCCCAAATTTTTATAAAAATGACAAAACCCTCATTTTTGAAATGTTTATAACTGCCCAGTGATTCCTTCTTCACGAAAGTGGAACCATCCCCGCATTCGCGAAGCTTAAAAATCCTTCAGTCCAAAAACCTCCTTTGTGAACGCGATGGACCATTGGTGAACGTGGATCTTACACAGCCTGACCCTATGCGAATGCAGGACCCTCATCGTGAACGTGTAGGCTAATTGCCTGGGGACTCATTAGACTAGTTTTCTCTACGCGAAAGCGAGGTCCCTATAGCGAATGCGTAGACCTATCAAATCACGTCGGATTGACCCTAAATTTTGCACACATGTCATAATTGACACTACGGACCTACTCCAACTTCCAGAATCGAAATCTGAATCCGACCTCGATATCCAAAAGTTCACTCCCGGTTAAACTTTCCAAAAATCTAACTTTTGTCATTTCAAGCTTAATTCGCTACAGACTTCCAAATCACAATCTGGACACGCTCCTAAGTCCAAAATCACCTAACAGAGCTAACATAAATTGACGAAACTCCAATCAGGTTCATCTTCACATAGTTCTAACTATCGTCAAATTCTTAGAACTTAGGCTTCCATTTTAGGGACAAAGTGTCCCATTTCACTCCAAAATAAAAAACAAATCCTCCCGGCAAGTTACATAAGCATAAAGTCATATGAGGAAAGCATAAAATAGAGGGTCGGGCCTAATACTCTCAAAACGACCGACCGGGGCGTTATAGTTATGACATGTCCAAGTTAAGAGTTATGGTGCTGAAAACCGCAGAAAAGGCAATGAAAGCTTTCAAGGAGGTGCATGATCGACTGGATGGAGTCTCAGTCATAATGAACGCTAGCTTTGATTGCCTCAAAGAAGCTATCTGCAACACCCTTACCTATTTCCTCCATCGTTAATTTGTGTTGGCTATTTAGACTATTTCTGTTGGTTCTCTCTGGATAATTTTCTTTTGCATGTTTTTTTTGGATACTCTATGGATGACTGTAATAAAGCATATTGTCTACTAATATCATCTGATGGTAGTTAATCTTGCTTAGCCCTCTTTTTGATTGATGCCAAAGGGGGATAAGTAGAATACATTTCACTAACTTTGCAGGATGCAGGATATATAGTCGACTGATTAAGCAAAAGTCAAATAGTATACTAACTTGGAGGATACGGCTCAGTCGACTCAGTAAAGTCAACTACTGGCATTTGAATGAGGGGGAGTAAACTCCAAGTACTCAACTTACCTCACACCAAGTTGAGGGGGAGCTGATTAGAACAGGGAAGTAAAATGAATTAAGTTTTTTTGTCATCATCAAAAAGGGGAAGATTGTTAGATATGGATTTTAATGAAAGATAATAACTTAATTCTACTAGTAGGAAACTAATCCCAAAGGATGTCATGAGAATGAGAAAGACTCTAACAGAAGATCTGGAAGCAAAAATCAAGGAGGCAAGAATCAAGGAGTACAACTGTTGTGACCGCGCGTTCTATTGAAATTGTATATTAGAATCAACCATTTATGAAAGGCATCAATCAAATTGTATATTCGAATCAACCATTTATGAAAGGAATCAATCAATCAACATAAGATGATTAATCAAACAGTGTAGAAGATCATCATCTACACAAAAGATCTTCTAAGAATATTCTCCTCAACGGCTCGCAATGACAAGGAAATCAAGGAAACAACGAAAGGAAAAGTCCATTCTATTTCTGGAATAAAATCATCTTGATTGATTGTGAAAATCATCTCCCTTGGGTTGATATTCAATCATTACAATATCACACCTTGAATAACGGAGACCAACTCGACATATATATTCTATAGAAGATGCCAAAGATGGACATACTTTAATTAAACCAATTTCAATCTCTTTGTTCTACTTCAAACAAGCACTGTAGTCTGCTAAAGATTTCCTGTGTAACTAAGAAGAGATGAGAGAGTAAAGATAACTGGTGAGGCATTGTATCAATTATAAGAGAGAAAAACAAATTGACCAAAAGTTGCTGGTATATAACAACATCAACTCATTTGTACAAAGCCACTTCATACTTGAAAGAGATCACTCTTGCAATCCAAGGGGACTGGACGCGTGATTCACTCTGAATCTGAACCAGTATAAAATATTCTGTGTCATTTACTTTCTGCAATTTACTTTCTTATATTTAGTTTTGAAAAGCCCATTCGACTAGAACGCAAGTTAGTCGACTATCTCGTAAAAGAAAAGAAAAATTACTATTCAGCCCCTCTTGCACTTTCAATTCTAATATAAGATCAAGGAATTGTTTAATGATCTCATCTTTATTTGTTTGTTTCATTAACTCCTTTAATGTTCTATACTAGAGCTTCAAGGAACTTTTGGACATTACGTTTGATCTTCTGGATTCCCAATTCATGAGTCACTCTAGCATATACGTCTCTTGCTCAACGATATTCTTAATTTTATTTTCGAACACAAATCTTAGGGTACCAACGATAACTGTTGTTTTGTAGTTTCTCTGTTTATCTTATATGACATTTTTTTTATTACTATTTTTGGAAAAAAAGTACCTTTCCATATTTGTAAATTCTTAACTTTAACTTCTTATGTTATGTTTAATGACATTTTCTTAAAGTCATAAAAATTTAACTCCGACATAGTGATTTAACATTACAAATTCTAAGAGTACTTATGTTGGGTAGAATTACAATACACTCTCTCTATGTTCTTTCTCAACACATGATAGCTTGTTCTTGCTAACATACGCTGATCAATAATGGGGAGGGAAGACTTAAGAAAAATGAGATGATGATTCAGCTATGGAACCTCACGGATACTGGTAATTCACAAATTACAGGGATACAAGGTGTGGAGGCTGTAGATGCAATGACAAATTCAATGGAACAATGGCCGCCATTATCATCCACTGAGGAAGGTCTAAAAATTCCAGATGTAACAAGTTCTGTACTGACAATTGAGAGTGCTAAGGTAAATTCTGGTAATCAATCGCATATTGGAAGATCTAGTCAAGGGAAAATTGACGTGCATGTTAACAGTAATCGTATAGAGAAAGCTGGGGAGATTGTGAGAAATTCGGAAGAAATTGTTGGTAATAGTGGAAAAAGTGAGAGTAAATTGGAAGCTGATAAGAGTAAAAGAAAATTAACAGATGAAACTGCAGATCCAAGCCAGAAGAATTGGGCAAATTTGTTTGCGGGGAACAGATTGGCGGAAAAAGGTGTGGATCTAAGATTCATTGCACCGTCGATCAAAAATGGAGAAGTAATTGTTGAATTATGTAAATAAGAAGTGGAAGAAGAGACAAGGAAATGGAAGAAAGCTTTGATTCTCTATGTTGTTGGAACTACTCCAACAATTGGAGCTATGGAGCGATTGATTTCATCGGCATGGAACTTTGCAACCAAACCTAAGGTCTACTATCATAATGAGGGATACTTTGTTGTAAGGTTTAATTCAATTGCAGATAGAGATGAAGTATTGTATTTAGGGGCACATATGCTGGTACTAAACCGATGATCATGAAGGCTTGGTCAGAGAATTTTGATTTTAGTAAGGAGGTTCTGCAAATTATTCGTGTATGGGTAAAATTTTCTAATCTCCCATTGAAATGATGGGGAGCTAAATCTCTAAGTAGAATAAGTAATGGATTAGGGATCCCATTGTATGCAGATGCCTGCACTACTCAATTGAATCGAATTACTTGTGCTCGAGTATTGATTGAGATGGATGTAACAAAAGAACTCCCTAAGGTCATTAAGGTGACAGATCCAACTGGGAGAGAATTCATTCAAGGAGTAGCCTATGACTGGGTGCCAGAATTCTGCCAAAGTTGTAGAAAAATTGGGCATAGATGTGGTAAAGATGAGCAACATGCACAGAAGACTAAGATAAAACAGCAGAAGCAGAGACATGAATGGCAACCTAAGGACAGAGGAAGTGACAAGGTGTACCAACAAGGAATAGTACCTGTAAAGAGTAATCAAATGACAATGATTGAAGAGAAAAGAAGCAAGTCCGATAACTCAATTGTAAGGATAGATAGAGGAGAGGAATAGCAGAGTTGGGAAAAATCCAAAGGGAAATCTATAGCTCGAAGCAAGGAAAAAGCAGGGGAGGATACAATCAACATAATTAATGGATTCAATATACTAGCAGAGTCTGGATTGCAAATAATGAGTCCAAGACAACTGGGTGAAGGTTCGAATAGACAAAGGGGTCAAGAAGGAGCAGAAGGGTATTCACAGTCTATATTCATTCCTGTATGAAATTGGTAACATGGAACATTAGGGGTCTGAACTAGACTCCTAGACAGAAGGAGGTTAAGAAATTTATAAGAAGTAATAAAGTTAGTATGATTGCTTTACTAGAACATAAAGTAAAGGAACAAAAGGCTAGTCAAATAATAAGTAAGGTCACTGCAGGGTGGGATTGGCTAGCTAACTATGAACATAGTAGTAAAGGAAGAATTTGGTTGATATGGGATGCTAAGGAAATAGAATGTATGGTGATGGAGAAGTCAGACCAGTTTATTCATGTTGAAATTATTATAAAGAGCATGAATATGAGGTTTGAATTCACAGCAGTCTATGGCTTGCATACTTTGGATGACAGGAGACAACTATGGACGAACTTAATAAAGATTAATAGTAGATTACAGGGAGCATGGTTAATCATGGGAGACTATAATGCCATAAGAGCTGGGGAGGATAAGCTAACTGGAAATCCTGTCCAAGAGGTGGAAGTGAGGGACTCTAATAATTTTATAGATGATGCTGGCTTGGCTGAAATGAGATCTATTGGAAAAAGTTTCACATGGAAAAATGGACACACATATAGCAGGATAGACAGAGCACTGGTCAATGCAGAGTGGATGCTGAAAATGCCTTATCTAGAGGTATGGGTAATGGATCCGGGATGCTCTGATCACTCACCATTAAGCATTACATTTGAAGAAAAGGATGAGTCAGTCCCTAAGGCTTTCAAGTTTTTGAATCACCTAGTTGAACATGAGGACTTTCTGCAGATAGTTGACAGAGCATGGAAAAGGAGTAATACAGATAATATAATGAGATATGTTTGGGATATATTGAAAAGGGTGAAACAAGCTATGAAAGAATTGAATACTAAAGAGTATAATGTTGTGGGAGACAAGATTGCAGAATGCAGGAATCAATTATGTATAATGCAGGAGCAAATGAGAAGTCCTGGTCAACCTGAAAATATGGTACTAGCAGAAAAAGAATTAAAGATGCAGCTGGAGAAATGGATAAGGGTGGAAGAAAGTATCACGAAGCAAAAATCAAGAGTACAATGGCTAAAGCTAGGAGATGGCGACACTGCCTATTTCTATGCAAGCATGAAGAGTAGGTACTCCCAAAACAAGATTAAGAACTTAAAAAAGAGTAATGGAACAGTGACACCGACAAAGCATGAGGTTGAAGAAGAGATAATGGGGTTCTATAAACAACTTCTAGGATCAACAGCTGAAAAACTTCCTACTATTAATCCAGCAATAATGAGAGAAGGGCCACTGATCAACAGACAACAACAGATGCAGTTGATAGCAGAAGTGTCTAAGGAAGAAATATACAAAGCTCTAATGGGGATAAGTGATAATAAAGCACCGAGTTGTGATGATTTTAATGCACTCTTTTTCAAAAAATCTTGGCCTGTGGTTGGGGATAAGATTGTTGAAGCAGTGCTGAATTTTTCCTCTGAAGACAAGCTATATCAACCAACCAATTGTACGACAGTGACCTTAATTCCTATAGTACCAAATCCAATTAGAGTCTCAAATTTTAGACCAATTTCCTGCTGCACTATACTCTATAAAATTATCTCGAAGGTATTAACAAACAGATTACAAGGTATAATGGATGACATTGTAGATGTAAGCCAGTCAACATTTGTCCCAGGAAGGTTGATCAATGATAACATAGTAATGAGCCATGAGCTTGTTAAAGGATATGGTAGGAAGGGTATATCACATAGATGCATGCTAAAGGTGGATATAAAGAAAACATATGACTCTATTGAATGGGATTACATGGAACAGGTGCTGAGAAATATACAAATGCCAGGGAAGTTTGTGAATTGGATTATGAGAAGTGTATCATATTCCATTGTTATAAATGGACAACATTCAGTACCTTTTAAAGAAAAAAAGGGATTGAGACAAGGTGATCATTTATCTCCCTATCTATTTGTTTTGGCTATGGAATATTTTACTAGAATGCTGAAGACTTTAAGAAGGAATCCAGATTTTAATTTCCATCTGAAATGTGCCAAGATGAACATAGTTCAACTTAGTTTTGCTGATGACCTTTTACTATTATGTCGAGGTGATTGTGTATATGTGAAGCTGTTGTACCAATGCTTTCCAGAGTTCTCACAAGCTTCAGGATTAGTTGCTAACACTGGAAAAAGCTCAATCTACTTTGGAGGAGTTAGAGATGACATTCAGCAGGAGATCTTAACAATGTTGGGATTCTCAAAGGGGACCCTCCTAGTGAGATATCTAGGGGTACCTTTGAGTACTAAAAGGATGACAGTACTGCAATATCAGCCATTACTTGAGAAGATGGTAGGGAGAATCCAATCCTGGACTACTAAGTTCCTATCCTATGCAGGAAGAGTTCAACTTATCAAAGGTGTTCTAGTCTCCATTCAAGTGTATTGGTCTCAGATCTTTCTATTGCCTAAGAAGCTGATCCTGTTGATTGAAAGTATCTGCAGAAAATTTTTATGGACAGGAAATGTTGAAAATACAAAGAAAGCACTCATAGCTTGGGATAAATTGTGCAGTCCAAGAGTCGCAGGTGGCTTGAATCTGATGGACATATGCTTATGGAACAAAGCTGCAATGTGCAAGTTATTGTGGAACTTATGCAAGAAGAAGGATAAAATGTGGATTCAATGGGTCCATGTATACTATAAAAAATATAATCCTGGCTGGGGAGATGAACCAAAGCAAGCATCTTGGGTGATTCAAAAAATCTTTAAAGCCAAGAAATATTTTACAGAAGCTGGTTACACAGAGGAAGTTGTACTTGAATTGGAAACATTCACTATCAAAGATATGTATTTGAAGCAAAGAGGAGAATTCAGTAAAGTTCCATGGAGAAGGATCATTTGGAACAATAGTGGATTACCTAAGTGGATGTTCATAGTATATCTGGCTTCTCACAGAAGACTCCAAACAAGGGACAGATTGAAAAAATGGGGATGTGTAGAGGATGACTCATGTCCATTATGCAACACAGAAATAGAGACCATTGACCATCTATTCTTTGTATGTCCAGTTTCTAAGACAATATGGACTGCTATGCTAAGATGGTCGAAGATTGTTAGACAGGTAATGACATGGGAACATGAATTAAAATGGGATGAACAACACTGTCATGAAAGAAATGCAACTGCTGAAATATACGGGATGATGCTGGGCTGAAGTATATACTATATTCGGCAAGAAAGGAATGCTAGAGTCTTTCAGGCAACACAGATGAGTGCTGAAGCAATTACTAGAAGTTTAATACAGGATATACATTATAGAGGGAATGTAAAGCAACGCTTGAAAAGAAGACTGCTTGAACTGAATTTTTATCATACTGTTTAGTGAAATGTATAGAAAGGGAATATAGGAGAATAGAGAAATAGAAAAAATAGCTTAGTCTGGGGCGTATGTCCAGAACAAGCTATAGAAAATTAGTGTAAATATTACTTGGTAATAAAATTGTTTAGTTACCAAAAAAAATAGTACTTATGCTATGTGCCAAAAGTCTATTTTTCTTTCTTTCTAATTTCTCAACACTATATCCACTCAAACAAACAACGTTGTATAAAATGAAACAAACCGGTACTACTGAAGAAACGTCGAAAAATACGCATAAGTGGTCAAATTCCAGTTGCGAAACTTATATATTCCTTTCAACAAAAAGGAAAAGAGCGAAAAGAATTTAAATATTGTATTAGTTTTAACTTCAATAACAGATCGCTTACCATCATTTATAGGTTATCAAATCAGAAAAGCTAATTACAACAATATAATCTGTTTCCTTCTGTCTCATATATCACACATTAATTAATAAATTAATTAGTGAGTGAACAAGAAGCTCTAATCTCTCCTTCATTCCCAGACTTAATTCCAAGACCAGCAAGTCTCACAAAAGACTGACTCCAACTCTGAAAAAAGCTGTTCTGATCATCTGCAAAATCCATCACTCTTTTCCTTGTTCTACCATCACTAAACAAAACAGAATCAGATTGAAAAAGCCCCTTATGTGCTGACAAATCTTTGTAATACTGATTGTCAAAAAGTTGAGGGGTTTGAGGATCATTCTTGACAGTAATTGAGGGATTTGCTCCTGCTGGACACTGCTTTGTTAGCTCAGCTGCGTATTCTCTGTCTAAAGATGTGTCAATGACACTGACATTACCCTTTGAATCCACTTGAAAACGATCACTAAATGCATTGCAATGTGCTGATCCTATGGTGTGTGCTCCTACAATTTTGGCATACAACAATGGTCAAATTTGAACATCTTGATAGCCGCTGACGTACTAAGGAGTTATGTATTGTAGTTTAACGAGAAAATGGTCAAATTTGATGACGTATAGCTCGACATTGAGCAACTTTATGATGTACGTTAAAATTTTAGTCTAATATTATCCTTGTCATTAGTGGAGATGTCTTGTTTATACCCTTGATTCTAATAGAATTTAAGACTAACGGTAAATTTAAACAAGACGTATTTGTTAAAGATAAAGGTATGAATGGACTAAATGTGCAATAAAGGGCAAACGATTAGTATAATGAAAAACTTGAACCTTTTCCCTAGTTTAACTTATTTACACAAACGATGTACATAACTTTTTACACTATCAACTTATCCAAAAAATATATACATACAACTTTCTATAAATGAGATTTGCAACCTTAAAAATAAGACGACTTACTTGCTGCCACAGGTAAATATGATACAATATTGTAAAATTGTATTATTTTTTGCTGTATACGAGTTAAACTCATGTAAACAGGATAATCTCTTTAAGTATCAATATTTTATTTTATTTTTGGTTTTGCTTTCATTTATAGAATAAACTAATTACAAAGACTTAAATTTCGATTTTTTTAAACAAACCCTACAAACTATTGATTCCCCTTCATGTATGTAGAATATAAGACTTAATAAGAAGCTCTCATTAAATTCAGACATCCATATACGCGTCCATGGTAAATCCAGAAAGAACTCTAGCATATATAGCTGTCATAAGGAATTAATGTATCCAGGTACACGTTCCTTTGAGGAAAAATAATTGAACTTAAACACGTCCAAATGTATTACGAGGCTCTATATCTTAATATAAATTTTTTTTTTTAAAAATTAAGCTAAACAACATAAAATAAAAAAAATAAAAAAAAATTGTACAATATTAAGCAAATAATGAACAATAATTGTTTGGAACTACCTAAGGGAGCAAAGATAAATATTTAGTCGGGTGTAAGGAATAAATGGCTTTAAATTCTTGTGACCCTACTTGAACTTAGTTCACCCCTTGATAAATTACTATCAACTCACAAAGTTGTGGGATCCTAATAGTGAAAACTTTGACCACATATATTATTAATTACTAGTCTTCACAACTTCGAAATTATTGGCATCTTTTTAATTTGGTAGTATTATATAGGAAGCCAGTGGGGGGAATTTTGATATATTTTAATATCCCTTAATGAAAATTTTGGCTCCGTCAATATAGGAAGCCGCCTCTTATTATTGCTCAAATTAACATATCTAATATTGCAATTTTTCTTTATATTTTTTGTACATATATACATGGTAAAAGGGAAGGAAAAAGGAGGAGTTCGACACACTTGCATGTACATATTACGGAAGTTATTCGATACTACTAGACTATAAACCAACTTATTAGTAGAGACATATCCCTCTCATGCTTAAAAGTTAATCCTATTAAATGATTCTATTGAAAAATAAAAAAAAGAATTTAGAGAGAGAAGTATATATATGTACCTGATAAAATAACAAGATCATCCAAAGACAATCCCTTTGCAGAAAATATATTAATCATTTGATCTATTGAGAAACTTGTGTCCACTATATTTGGTCTCACGTTTGAAGCCAAACTAAGTTTCCCATCTCTTCTCCCAGTTGGAATTTGAACATTTGGCCCTCCTGCCTGTTCAAGAACAATGTATTTATTAATAGAGATGAATTTACGATTTAAAGTTATGGTGTTTTACGGCTACCTCAAATAATAATATACAATAATAATTAAGTTTGCAGTCAAATAAATATTTAGTAGTATAATTTTTAATATATATACTGAACAAAAGCTAGTGAGTTATGTGAACTCGTATCTTACACGCTAGCTCCACCTCAAATTGCAATTTATAGCAATTTATAATGTGCACATTGAAACTTACGAATTCAACAGCATCTCTAGCAGCCAATGCAATAATATCAGCACAAGAAACAGTTCCAGGGCAAAAGATTTCCAATACTCTTTTTGCAGATTCTATTACTGAAAATCCTCCAAGCGACTTGTTTGCTGGATCACTTCTCTCTGTTCCATTCCCTTCTAAAAGTATAGATGCATCACAACCCTGATCATTATATAAAAACAGGAATTAATGGTATTCATCACTTTTTATTTGGTTAATTTTGTTAGGCGTGCTAACAATATTCCTACTTGAAAGATGATGAGAATAGAAACCGCATATTATAACTGTAGCGCTACTCTTAATTAATATGGTATAAAACATTTTGTAAAAATCGTACAAGTTTGACCCAAAACAGATAATATCATATTGTATCGTGAATATGATACCACGGTTATAAAAGAAACTCACTCCCTCAACACAAGTTTAAATAGTTGGACGATTCAAAAAGAAATAATTTTAGCAAAATCAAATTTGAATTATGCCTCACGCATATCATGTGCGCATGGGGGCAAATCGACCCATTTTGCCTTCGGGATCAATTTCTCATGTGCGCGAAACCACTTCCTTTTACTAGCTCTTTACAAGCACAACAAAGAGCAATTCAATATAAAGAGAGGAAATATCAATGACGGACGCTTTGTCTTTCACAAAAAAACAAAGAAGTAAAAAAAGAAAAAGGACCATAAAAAAATCTTTGGCTTTGCATTAACAAGATTAATAATACCAACAATGCAAAGGCGTAAAATGCATTTTATTATGGACAATTACATGTAATTATAAGATCTTTTAGACTATCTGATAGTATAAAAAATTTATTGCACTCTCAGTCTATAGAAGTTAAAACGTTAAAAAAACAAGAGGATAAGTAGGAAAATAAGTTCCAATTGTTTGTAAAGTGATTATGATGTTGACTCAATGAGTAGTAGCAGATTAATTACTAAATTACCTCAACAAAGCAGTCATGAAAAAGGAGACGAAGAAGTTTTCCAGGGAGTGTTGGGTCCATAGAAGAAGCTGATCTCACTGTATTTTTAACCATGAATTCAGCTGTTGGGCAAGAAAGTGCATAGAACTCAAAGGAAAGGCTAGAATATGAATAAGCTGGAAATAGTGTTAAACACAAAAAACCAAGAAAAAAAAGTTTATATATTTTGTATAAATATAGTGTTTGGCTCAAACATATTTGTAGCTTCTCCATATATTGTTGTTGCAGAAAACTTTCTTTGTTCTCTGTTAACAAATGAATGAATAAAAGAAAAAGAAGAAAAAAGAGTGGAGGTTGGACTGGTCTGAATAAGGATGGTAAAGATGGAGAAGAAAGAAGAATTATTTAAAGCTACATTTATTTGGTTTGGTCATGGCAGGATATCAATGATTTACTCATTTCTGACAAGGTAGAAAACAGATGAGTTCTTAATGCTACTGAACGGTGTCCTTTTTTCATTTTATTTAAAAATGCGTGTTCCAAATAATTACTAGTGCGTGTCTTGACTATTCCAATATTAAATACCCGCTACCTCATCTGCATAGATACTAAATAACTCTGTCCTATAAGGTTACATGAAAGAAATCACCTAATATATTTTTACTAAGATTTAAACTCTGATTCCTATAAACTTTTTGTTAGGATCGAAAAAAACAGTTGTCATGCGGAAGCTAGTAAAGCAACACTTGAACGACGATAAATCAGACAACAAACAAGAAATCTACCAAAAGAGACACAAATATTTAACGTGTTTCGGTCAATTGACCTACGTCCATAGCGGAGATGAGCAATCCACTATAATAAAAGAGAGTACAAAATATGAAGAGAACAAACTCACGAAGAGGCAAACACAAGTGACACACTAACACTTGTCCCGTAAAGTTATGGCTACATTATGGATGCTGCTGAATGAGAAGGAATGATCTTCAATTTATAGAAGTCCAAATCTTTTCCTACAAGAAAAGTGACTAGCCAAATATGGAAGAATTATAATTTCCTTCTACAAGAAAGAAAACTCATATGGTAAATATGTTGTCATTTCCTTCCATAGATAGAAAAACCAAATATGATAAGAAATCAAGACAATTTTACCCATTTAATTAACGCTTAAACTTAAATTACACCTTGAGTATTTTCTTTTTATGCTTTCCAAACTCTTTCCTTGCTTTTTTTGTTTTTTAATGATTTTTTGTTGGACGAATTTGTGCGCATAATTAAGCTCTTTCTATAGCTAGTATTATTGTCTCCATGCTTTTTAAAGTATTAACACTCGAGCCCTTTAATAGTTCCCCATATTGTGACAAGTAACATATTTCTTTATTACTTTTTGGCACATTTCTGTCTTAACTTATGTTAGCAAACAGTTGAATAATTCTAAATTTTGATTCCTAATAAGTTATGTTTCAATGTCAGATGGTATAGTTTGCTATATATAGCTTTAGCCCGTACTGAAGATTGGGTTTATCTAATAAGCTGATTTATTTTGTAAATAAATCTTAATTAATCCTGAATTTTTATTTTCTTATTTCTCAAACCAAATATATTATGCATGTGCTTAATTAACTCCAAGTTACGAGTGCAAGTTATTGAGCGTCAACTAGGCGAATGTGAAACGATTAGAAATGTGAGATGCAGTTTCGTGGCGTAAGCGTTCACTAAATCGCCACGAAAAAACAAGAATTTTTAGTGATAAATTTTGATCCCCACTTGTTTTTTTTTTTTGGGCGAACTTTTTAATGTTGGCACGAATAAGAACCCGTTTAGATGAGCTTATTTTAAGTGATTTTTAAGTCAAAACAGTTTTTAAGTCATAAGTTAGGAATTTTAGCTTTTAATTTTTGACTTGTTTTTGTCATTTTAGCTTAAAAACAAGTGCTTAAAAGCACTTTTTTACTATTCAAATACTACAAAATGATTTAAAAGTTATTTTGAATTAAAAACACTTAAATAAGTCAATCCAAACGGGCACTGAGTTCAGTTAAGCTAGACTTTTCTTAACAACCTTCGAGTGGCCATGGACAATCTTTTGTGGACCAACGGTTTCTATTCAAGTAAGTGCTCTGAATTTTCTCCACTTTTTTTTTGGGGGGGTGGGGGGGTGGGTGGGGAGAGTAACAGCTAGCACAACTTGTGCATGTGCAATTTGATTTCTCAATTGCAGGGAGAAACCCATACCTACTGGTATATATACTGCACACGAATCATTGATTAATTGCCCTTCATATCCAACATGATTTTCTGCCAAAGTTTTGGGATGATGACTTTAAGCGGCATTGAGCAGTAGTAGAGTAATACTCTTGACAGGGGCATAGCAGCAGTGCTAAATATGGATAATGCAAAAATACAAATCAAAAAATAGAAGATAAGGGTTTAAAATAGAGAAAGACAAGAACTTAGTTATGAACTAGTTACACCCTTTAATTTATTATGATAAACACTAATAGAGGAAAAGCATCAATAAAAAACACGTAAATAATGCAATTCAAAGCCCATATATAGAACATATATCAGCTAGAACAATTAATTAATATTCAAATACAAAAGATAATCCAAGAGTATAAACATGAACTCATACATGATAAACCTAGCATAGATAATCTAGAAAACATGGTAAATAAAGAGAAATAATAAAAAATACCTGAAACCTCTCAAAGTCGCCCTTCAAAATTAGAGGAAGTGACTATTTATACTAAAGTGCTATTTAGGCTAAACAATCAAAATACCCTTTATAAGACTAGCATAAACAATTAAATTGCTAATATAACCTTCTTAATCTTGAATCCTTTAAAGCATTCCAATACTACAACGTTGACTTGAAAATTATCCTAGTTAAGCGTGCTCATCCAGCGTGTATGAGAAGGGGTTGATGCGAACCTCTCTAGTCAGAAAATCACATTATACATACAAAATATAAAAAATGTAAATAGTAGATGTGGAACCCATTGATGAGAATCTTGCTTCGGCCATGTTCTAGCTGTTGGGGATAGCTCCAAAAATGTCAAGAAAACTAGATTCTTTTGAGCTGCAACACTGCATTGCCACCTTGTTTTCTTATCTCTCTAGTCTCTATATATAAAAGAAACAGGGTCTTGAAAATTGCAAATTGAAAAATATAAATATGAACCACAATATTTAAGATTCTTATTCACAAAACAGCGATTGAAAATGATGATTAACCCCTCGGTCTATAAAAAAATTATCATATACTTATGTTACGTTTATGATTGCAATTGCAATTAAGGTGCCATTAATTCCATTCATAACAATCAGAAAAGAAGGTATACACAAGTATTAGTTGTTATAAATATTGATCAATCTACATTTCAAAGTCAAAATAGAGGCTAACAAAAGCAAGATCCAGGATATGCTTCCTATACCATCAAAAGTTTAATGCCCGTTACATTTTATGTCACACTATTCGCTTATTAATTCGTTATAATAAGAATGATACATAATAAAAAGCTATTGTAATCACACAAATACTACAATATGTTTAAGACCATAAGTTCAAAAGTTCTATGGTTACACAAATATTATACCAGCATAACTTTCAAAAGTTAAGCCTAACTTAATTTATCTTTTTCTTTAGTGCTTATTAGTTATGTAATTAATATTAGTACTTATTAGCTATATTTATTTTTGCATGCCCTATATAGTATATTTAGATTATGTTAGTTGTCATTATGGCTGATTAATTAACAATATTTATTTTATGTTATTTTATTATTTTATCTTTGTTATTTAATATTTTATTATAATTTTATGACTTATCTCATATTATTGTGTTAGTTTCTTGGAAAATACATTATATAGTTGTAGTTTACTAGGACTTAAGAAATATTTGAAGCGTAAGTTACATATTTTATGCTATGAAGACTTTACCGGAAAGAAAAAATGAAAACTCGAAAAAACCTGAAAAACTCGAGATTGAAAAACCCAACTTTGTTGGTTTGGTTTGGTTTATGAATTTAGAAACCTAATATCATTGGTTTGATTTGATAATTAAAAAATCCGAACCAGCCCGACCTAATCGATAATGTTTGTTAACACTTATCCATTTGAATATTGTTTGGATAGATTGAGAGATAAATTTACTTTTCTTATGATCGGCCTTTCAATTTAATAGAGTCTTCTCTAATACTTGGTTTCTTGTGACAAGAGACATTTTCGAAAAAGAAAAAGAAAAACCTTACACATTGTATGTTTTCATCAACACCACCAGATATTGCATTAAGAGCTTCTTTTGCATCAACGGTGGAAATGAATCCCCTTTTTGAATACCCCCTCACTCCCTCATTTTACATACGATGGTTTAGATCACCAAAACAATAAATGTATTAACATATGTTTTTTATATAAAATCTTATCACACATAATCAAGGTCAACTTACCCCAAAAAAGAATAAAAATTTTAAAAAAAGGTCAACTTACCCATGCTCCTTGTCTCCATCAAAAGATATAAATAACATGTTTATTTTATATAAAGCTTATCATATAATCAAGGTTAATAAATGTTTCCGTTCGTGACTAGTTATATTTTCATTTATCTTGTATCAACCACTGTGCTAATAACTCTTTTTACTCAAACATAGCAATTTAATCTGTTGTAGAATTTGTTTACCCTAGAAACGGATAACAACTGAATTTGTACGTGATTTTAAGGATACGTGATATAACTTGGCACAAATTAAGAAAATATATTAATATTGAAATTGACTATAAAAGAAATGAATGCAAACCAAACGAATCGAATAGCCTTGACCCTCGAGTTTGACCACCCTTGAATCAAGTGAAGATTCAACTGATATAAGAACAGAGTAACAAGATATTGAAAGCTAGAAGAAGGCAGTGTATTGCATTGTATTGCGTAAACGTGATCTATTTTACAAATGATCAGACCCCCGGAGTCCAACTCTTGGTACATGTGATGACCAGATAGGTCATCTTATGTTTTAGAACCTAATTATGTGCTTTCAAGCCTTAAATAGCTCATATCAGTCCTCCTTGATTTACATGCGCAGTCCAGGTGCCTTTCCGGAAAGCTTTTATGTTAAAAATTGAGAAAATATGAAATTATTGCCTCAAAATCCATTTGAGTTGACTTTGGTCAACGTTTTGGATAAATGGACCCAGATTCATATTTTTACGGTCTCGGTGGGTCCATATCGTGATTTGGGATTTGGGCGTATGTCCGAAATCGAACTCAGAAGTCCCTAGCCCGAGTTACCACACTTTGTTGAAATGAAAAGTTTAAAAGCTTAATGACTTTGAAAGTTTGACCAATGTTTGACTTTATTGATATCGGGTCCGTATTTTTATTCAGAAATCGGGTATAGGTCCAATAATATGTTTATAACTTGTCTATCAAATTTGGTGAGAAACGGAGTTGGTTTGACGTGATTCGGACGTCCGGTTGTGAGAATAGAAGTTCATGAGGTTTCTTGAAAATCTCCTTTGATTTCATGCTAACTTCGTAATTCTAGATGTTGTTTTGGTGATTTGATCTCGCGAGCAAGTTCGTATGATATTTTTAGACTTGTGTGCATATTTAGTTTAGAGTCCCGAGGGCTCGGGTGAGTTTCGGATACGCTACAGAGTGAATTTGGACTTAGAAACATTGTTGGTATGCTTCAGTTCGGTGCAGGCCTCAGACCTCGCACTTGCGAGGTCAGGCTTCGCATTTGCGACCTCTACTAGAATGCAATTGCGAGCAACTCCTCGCATTTGCGAAGAGTAGCTGGGGCACCTCAAGTTCGCATTTGCGAACAAGACTTCGCATTTGCGAAATGGGACATGGGGTAAAATGATCGCAATTGTGATCAAAAGCTCGCAGTTACGGAAGATCAACGTTCCCATTTGCGAACAAATCATAGCAAATGCGATGATAACAAAAATGGGAGAATTGCCCATTTGCTATTGTTTCTTCGCATTTGTGGGGTTCGTAATTGCAAACCCTAGGTCGCAAATGCGACATCTACAACTGATCAAATAGCTAAAAAACGGGATTTTCTCTCATTTTTCAAATTTTCAAAACAAGAAAACCCTAAAGGCAATTTTCCCAAGCACCCTTCTTCCCCAAATCATTGGTAAGTGATTCTAATCCATTTTCTTTCAATCTTTCACTATATTTCTTAAGATTTCAACCTAAAATCTAGTATTTTCATGGTGGAAATTTGGGGCTTGGGTAGAATTAGGAATTTTGTAAAACTAGGATTTTGACCTCAAATTGAGGTCAGATTCCACAACAAATTACTTAACCAGGCTCAAGGGTGAATGGGTAATCGGATTTTGGTTCGAATTTTGATTTTGGACCAAGCGAGCCCGGGAGTTGACTTTTGTTGACTTTTACAATAATGACCTAAATTGAATCATTTGCAATCGTGGGTAGTTCTTAAGGCTTAATTTGAATCGTTTGGTTGGTAATTTTTTAGATTTTGTTGGTTAGGAGGCTTTTTTATAAGGCAAAGTTGTGGTTGAGCTTTGAATTAATCTGTGGAGCGAGGTAAGTGTCGTGGTTAACCTTGACTTGAGGGATTAGGGTTTGTTTGTCTATTTGCTACATGTTTAGATGTTGGGTACAACACATATGTGAGGTGACTAGTACTTATGCGTTGTTGTCGGGTTAAAACATGCGGATGAAACTTGTTCCTTGTAATCTATTACTTACTTTGATCATGTTCTCCATGCTTAGACTAGTTACTTATTAAATTGATCGTTCTTACCACGTTTATAGGGATTTTGTGATAATTGAGTATTGTTCCTAAAAGTGAAATTGGTATTGTGAAACCATTATTGACGTAAGGCTTGTTCTTGTTATTCTATATCCCTTTTGTTACTTGTTCATTGTTATATGGTAAGGGAGAGTGTTAATGCACAAAGAGTGGTGCCATGCTGTGTGTGAGTTATGCATGAGGGGTGATATCGTGCCATATTGTGAGTGTTAATGCACGAAGGGTGATGCCGTGCCATGTTATGAGAGTCAATGCACGAAGGGTGATGTCGTGTCGTATCTATTGATTTATACTAAAAGTGAGTAAAATCACGAAGGGTGATGCCGTGCAATTTTTATTCATTGTGCTTAATTGTTTTTAATGGTTAAAGGTACATTGACTGTTCTAGTTATAATTTCCGCTGTATCTCGCGTATCTTGTATTCCCCTTTAGTATGTCCCCTCCCGATAGTACATGTTTAGCTTTCAATTGTTGTTATCTTGTATGTATACTGTTATTTGCATAGGTTTATTATGTGGTGTCTTGTCATAGCCTCGTCACCACTTCGTCGAGGTTAGGCTTGACACTTACGGAGTACATGGGTTCGGTTGTATGCATACTACACTCTGCACTCCTTGTGCAGCCTTTGGTACCGGCTCTAGCTGATCGTGAGGGTAACAACTTGGATTTTCTCATTGGAGACTCGAGGTAGATCTGCTAGCATCCGCAGACCTTGAAGTCCCATTCTGTTTTACCTATTTTCTTGTTTCTTTTTGTTCAAAACAATTGTATTTCTTTCAGACTCTGTTTGTAGAAAATCCTAGAAGCTCGTGAGCGGTGACTCTAGATCCAGATTATAGTAAATATTATGGGCATTTATGTTATTCCGCACTATGTTTTATCATTTTTGATTAATTAACTTCATTTATTGAAATCGAATAACAGTTGGCTTGACGGTTCTATAGTGTTGGCTTGCCTAGCTAGTGAAATGTAGGCGCCATCACGGTCCCGAAAGTGGAAATTCCGGTCGTGAAAAGTTGGTATTAGAGCACTAGGTTCCCTAGGTCTCACAAATCATGAGCAGGATTAGTAGAGTCTGGAGGATCGGTACAGAGATGTTTGTGCTTATCTTCTAGAGACTATGAAGTTTAGGAACAAATTTCACTTCCACTCTTCTTTGTCATGCGATTTTGTTCTCTCATTGATAATTGAACTCTTCTACTCTTGTTCTCTGGTAGATGGAGAGAACATGTTCTACGTCTTCAGCTGAGCAGCAGCCAGATCGCCCAGTGGCAACTCCTACGAGGGGCAGAGGTCGAGGCCGAGGCTGTGCTAGAGGTCGTGGCCGAGGTTGTGCCAGAGGCCGAGGCAAGGGCAGAGCTCAGCCCAGAGCTCGAGTAGCAACACCAACAGTGGAGTCTCAGGTGGAGTTTCATGAGGAGGTTCCAGCCCAGACTTTGCCTGTTGGACCAGCTCAGGTCCCGTAGGGGTTCATCGCTACCCTAGTGCTTCAGGATGCTCTAGTCTATTTTGTGGGACTTATGGAGAGTGTGGCCCCGACCGATACATCTCATATGGCACCGGACGTCTATCAGGATAGGGGAAGAGCACAGACTCCCGCTACTCATACTCCAGAGCATATGGCTCCCTTGTATCAGACTCAAGTAGCCCCGCCAGTTAGGGTAGTTCAGCCAGTCATTGCGGTACAAGCCGGTGATGGACCCTCCATGTCTTCTGAGGCTTTATGGAGATTGGAAAAGCTTACTAAGATCTTTCCAGTTCACTTCAGTGGTGCACCTTCAGAGGACCCACAAGATTATCTTGAGTGTTATCATGAGGTGTTACGGAACACGAGTATAGTGGAGACCAATGGGGTCAATTTTGCTACATTTCAGATGACGGGTTCTTCCAAGAAATGGTGGAGGGATTATGTGTTGACCAAACCATCTGGGTCGCCTGCTCTAACTTGGGACCATTTATCTCTACTCTTCCTAAAGAAGTTTCTCCCTATCACATTGAGAGAGGATTATCACTGGCAGTTTGAGTGTCTCCAGCAGGGCAATATGTCTACCACTCGGTATGAGACCCTTTTTGTAGATCTGGCCCGTCATGTTATTCTTCTGCTTCCTACCGAGAGATAAAGAGGGTGAGGAGGTTTATTGAGAGACTTGCTCAGCCTATCAAGTTGCAGATGGCCAAGGATACTGGGAGTGAGATTTCTTTTCAGATGGCTGCCAATGTCGCTAGGCAAGTCGAGATGGTTCTTGCACAGAGGGAGGTCAGGGGTTTGACAATAGGCCTCGTCATTCCGGTGGGTTTAGTGGTGCCTCGTTTGGATTCAGGGGTACTTTTGGTAAATTCCATCCTCCCAGGCCATTTCATTCAGCACTCCATGCATCCCACTGTGCTTCAGGTGGTCGTGACCCTCATATGCCTTATTCCAACCAGCTAGCCTACAGTGCACCACCAGCTCCTATCAGTGAACCTCCGCTCTAGAGTTTTCAGGGTGATTACTCAGGTCGATAGGGTCAGTTTCAGGGTCAGTAGTCACATCAGCAGTGGTCCTGTTATACTTGTGGTGATCCGAGGCACATTTCTAGATTTTGCCCTCGGGCATCGAGCAGTTCACAACATCAGAGTTCTCGTGTCATGGTCCCAGCACCAATTGCTACACCATCTGCTAAGCCAACTAGAGGCAGGGGTCAGGCAGCCAGAGGTAGAGATCAGACTGTTAGAGGTGGAGGTCAGGCCGTTAGAGGTGGAGGTCAGCCAATTAGAGGCTGTCATAGGGACGTGGTATAGAGTGGTGGGGCCCAGCCCCGATGTTATGCTTTTCCAGCTAGGCCTGAGGCTGAGTCATATGATGCTGTTTTCACAGGTATTGTTTCAGTTTGCAGTAGAGATGCTTCAAGTCTATTTGAGCTGGGTTCTTTCCTACGTGTTATCCTATTTTGCTTCATAATTGGTTGAGTCTCGTGATTCTTTGAGTGCTCTTATGTATGTATCCACACCTGTGGGAGATGCTATTGTTGTATATTGTGTTTATCGTTCGTGGTATGGTTACCATTGGGAGTCTTGAGACTTGTGTAGATCTCCTACTTCTAGATATGGTAGATTTTGAAGTTATCTTGGGTATGGGTTGGTTGTCACCTTATCACGCTATATTGGATTGCCACGCCAAGACACTAACCTTAGCCTTGCCAGGGTTGCCTCGATTAGAGTGGGGAGGGATTTCTGAACATTCTACCAGTAGGGTTATCTCTTATATGAAGGCTCGACATATGGTCGAGAAGAGGTGTCTAGCTTATTTGGCTTATGTTCGCAATTCTAGTGAAGAGGTTCCTCCCATGCATTCAGTACCAGTTGTTCGAGAGTTTCCAGAGGTATTTCCTGCAGACCTGTCGGGGATGCCATCCGACAAGGATATTGACTTCTATATTGATTTGGCTCTGGGCACTCAGTCTATATCTATTCTGCCATACTGTATGGCCCTGCCAAAGTTGAAAGAATTGAAGGAACAATTGCAATATTTTCTTGATAAGGGCTTCATTAGGCTTAGTGTCCCACCCTAGGGTGCACCGGTGTTGTTTGCGAAGATGAATGATGGATCGATGATGATGTTCATAGATTACCGGTAGTTGAACAAGGTCATCATCAAGAACAAGTACCCATTGCCGAGGATTGATGCCTTATTTGATCAGCTTCAGGGTGCCAAAGTGGTTTCAAAGATTGATTAGAGGTCTTGCTACCATCAGTTGACGATTAGGGCATCTGATGCCCTAAGACAGCTTTTCAGACTCGGTACAGGCATTATGAGTTTCTAGTGATGTCCTTTAGGTTGAAAAATGCCCCAGCAGCATTTATGGGTTTGATGAACCGAGTGTTAAAGCCCTATTTGGATTCCTTTGTGATTGTGTTTATTGATGATATCTTGATCTACTCCCGCAATCAAGAGGAGCATGAGCAACATCTTCGGATGGTACTTCAGACTCTGAGAGACAACCAGTTGAGGAGCATGAGCAACATCTTCGGATGGTACTTCAGACTCTGAGAGACAACCAGTTATATGCTAAGCTTTCAATGTGCGAGTGCTGGTTGGATTCAGCCGCTTTATTTGGGCACGTCGTATCGGTAGAGGGCATTCAGGTGGATCCTAAGAAGATTGAGGCAGTTCAGAACTGGCCTAAACCCACTTCAGCCACGAAGATCCATAGTTTCTTGGGTTTAGGGGGTTATTACCGTCGGTTTGTGGAGGGGTTTTCGTCTATAGAAGACCCATTGACTAGGTTGACCCAGAAGGGTACCCCGTTCCGATGGTTAGACGAGTGTAAGGCGAGCTTTCAGAAGCTCAAGATTTCTTTGAATACAACGCTAGTGTTGGTGTTGCCCACATATTCAGGATCTTATACGGTATATTGTGATGCATCCCGTGTTGGTCTCGGTGCAGTATTGATACAGGATAGCAGGGTGATTGCATATGTGTCGCGGAAGTTGAAGGTTCATGACTTAGAGTTGGCAGCCATTGTTCATGCAATGAATATTTGGAGGAACTATCTTTACGGCATGTCATGTGAGGTTTTCACGAACCATCAGAACCTTTAGTATTTGTTTAAACAAAAGGATCTCAATTTGAGGCAGAGGAGGTGGTTGGATATATTGAAAGACTATGATATCTCCATTTTATATCATCCCGGGAAGGCCGATGTGGTGGCCGACGCCTTAAGTAGAAAGGCAGCGAGTATGGGCAGCCTTGCGTACATTCCAGTCAGTGAGAGAACGCTTGCATCAGATGTTTAGGCTTTGGCCAATTAGTTTTTAAGGTTAGATATTTCAGAGCCTAGACGTGTCCTAGCTTGTACAGTCACTCAGTCTTCCTTGTTTGATCGCATCAGTGAGCGGCAGTATGACGATCCTCATTTTCTTGTCCTTAGAGACACAGTGCGACACGGTGGTTCCAAGAAGGTTACTGTTGGAGATGATGGAGTTTTGAGGATGCAGGGTCGTACTTGTATGCCCAATGTAGATGGACTTCGTGAGTTGATTCTTGAGGAGGCCCCAGTTCCCGATATTCTATTCATCCGTGCCAAGATGTATCAGGACTTGTGACAACATTATTGGTGGAGGAGGATGAAGAAGGATATAGTTGCTTATGTAGCTCGGTGTCTAAATCAGCAAGTAAATTATGAGCATCAGAGACTTGGTGGTTTGCTTCAGAAGATAGAGATTCCTGAGTGGAAGTGGGAGCTTATCACTATGGATTTCGTTTTTGGACTCCCACGGACTCAGAGGAAGTTCGACGCGTTATGGATTATTGTGGAGAGGCTGACCAAGTCAGCTCATTTCATTCTTATGGCAGTTACCTATTCTTCAGAGCGGTTAGCTGAGATCTACATCCGCGAGATCGTCCGTCTTTACGGTGTGCCCGTGTATATCATTTCTGATCGAGGTACACAGTTTCACCTCGCACTTTTGGAGAGCAGCTCAGCGTGAGTTGGGCACGCAAGTTGAGTTAAGCACAGTGATTCATCCTCAAACGGACGGACAGTCCGAGCGCACTATTCATATATTAGAGGATATGTCCCGTGTTGTGTTATAGACTTCGGAGGGTCATGGGATCAGTTCTTTCCACTTATGGAGTTTGCCTACAACAACATCTACCAGTCTAGAATTCAGATGGCTCCTGTTGATACCCAATTTTTTCCTCATATCTTTCATATATATATATGTACTTTCAAAATAGTGCATATGCATCATCATTTGATGTATAAGCATACACAAGTATTTTTATAATTTTCCATAATTTTTAAAGGCTTTAAACCAATTTATTTATGAATTTTTATTATATAAATATCCAATAATCATCTTCCAATTTATTTTTATGATGATTTAATCACCTAAATTTATCACTTATATCAATATGAGGTTTTAAAAATATTCAGTGCATTTCTTATAATTACAATTGCATTTTTTTGGCTAAATTACATATTTTTGCAATAATAGCCCATACGCATACTTAATTACACTTTTTTTTGTGTGCAGAAATTAACTTTTTATATTTTTATAATGTTAAGTAATTATTTTTAATCATTTTCTAGGATGATATTTTGTTATTTATTTATTACTTTTATAAATTATTCATTTGATTAAAATTGGGTATTTAAAATCTAGCCTAAATTCCTCCTATTTTCGGACCTAAAACTACCCAATACAGTAGACCAACACCCTTACATTAGCCCAATTACCCTTGGCCCAAGACCAACTAGCCCAACCCCATACCCTGTCGCGACCCATCTAAACCACCCGACCCAAAACTCATTTGAATCGTGGTCGTTGATCTCTGAGATCAACGGTCCATGTTACACCCTTCTCTTTAATTACACCCAAAACCCTAACCCTAATCATTCCTCACCACTCCGCCGCCTTTGAATCCTCTCATCTCTCACGAACCCTAGCCGCCGTCTCTCTCAACCTCTCCAAATCCGACCCTATAATGGAATCAGCCATTGATTCTCTCGTCTTATTTACGTCCTCTCACTACTGGTTACTCATATATGGTGTTACCTAGTTGCTTGCCTAACATGGCAAGAAAATCTCTTCAAAATCGAACCAAATCTATTCAAATCTCAGACTTCTCTGAATATTCTGTCTATGTTCATCATCTATTCTTTGTAAGTACAAATATTTTCCATATCTGTTGATGATTCTTACCTACTCTAAATTAGGATTTTCAAACCTCTTTCAATCGAACCAGAATGGGTTCGATTTTCTACTTTTTAATAATATTTTGTCTCTATTCATCCTATTCTGTGTGATGTTTGCTTTTATTTGTATATCCTGCCGATTTTACACTTTCCCTAAAATTAAGGTTTGAGATTTTTTCCTTTTCCATATTGATTCTGATGAATCTTCCCTTTTCTGTGTTTGATTACTCTTTTTCCTTATGTTTCCCTAATTTTTACTTTACTATTTGCCTTAAATATTCTGAACGATTTTGTATTTTGGTATTATTTTATTTTTTCCCAATTTACTGAATCTTTGATTTTGTGCCCTAAATTTGCTTCTAACTGATTCCGCAACATTTCCTTGCATCTGAATGATGTGTTTTTCATGTCTATGTGTTAATTTCTACCACTATATAAACCCTTCCCCCATTCCCTTTAAGGGACCCTTCTTTCTGAACTCACTATAGCTTACTAGACCTAAAGTTATCCTGATTTGCGTTCTATATTCTGACTTTGGTCGGCTAGAAGCCAAGGCCATTGAGTTCTGAGATCTTGCTACTCAGAATACTATGGAATTCTATTATTTTGTGCATTTTTGCTTAACTGGTGAGTCACTTGACTTCTGCAATTTCATTCTTATATATGACTGATTTGCATATGTTATTACTACTGAATCTATGGTTCAATATGCTTTTGAGTGATGTTTAGGAATTTCTCTATCTACTCTGTATGTCTTAGTATCTTTAACACTTAACTGCTCCTAATGTTACCAGTTCTGAAGTTATCTGAACTTTTTTAAGGTCTATTCAGTTAGTGTATTGACTCCGGAATGCCTATGAACATGTTTACTCACTTGTCCTGAATCCCTGTAGTGAATGCCTCACATTTGTTTCGGCATGTGTTAAGACTCTCATTGCTAGTCATAATCTTCTTCTCTGCTATTGTGTCAACATGATCACTCAACCCCACACCCTTCTAGTGTTTGCTTGTGATTTGGAATAGTTGTCTCATCATGTTTGAATTGTTGCCTTGAGATAAATCTTTGATACAAACTGGAACATCTTTTGTTAATTAGACCACTATGACAATGTTACCTGATACTCTGAGGAATAGTTTGTATAGGTGTCTTAATTTGTGACTGTAATCTCACCCCTCTACTAACATGATACTCTCCCCATTCTATGATTATTTGACTCATCACAATGCTATTCTGTTTTCTTGTTAATAACACTAGGTTGTGTACTTAGCATAATTCAACCATATTTTAACTTATTATGCGCCTATGATCTCGTCAATCCTGCAAACATGTTCTTTGTCAACTTTTCTTTAGCATGTGACTACTGTTGTGCTAAGTGTGAAACCTGTTTATCAGTTTCATTAAGATAGTTTTTTCTAAGTTTTATGATTTGTTCAAATATTTGATAGTTTTTTCTAAGTTTTATGATTTGTTCAAATATTTGCTTGGTTGGCTCTGTTTGATCATGGCTGAATCCCCCAATTCATGTTTCTCAATTTTGGTCCTTTCTCTCACATGTCACCTAAGCTCTTTTTGAATCCCATTCTTAGCTGGCTGAAAGCCAAAGCTACTTAGGTCCTGTCCTTTGGCCTCCCTAGTGTGAGCAATGCTCAGGGTTCATTTGAGACTTTTGTGAACTCTGACACACAAGGATTTGGTCCTAATCCCTCCTCTGAACTGTCTTTGTTAACCTCCCTAGTGTGAGCACTGCCCTGGCATCTTGAAGCTCTTGGGAACTGTGACACACTAGGGCATTGGTTCTATATGCTCAACTCTATTTTCTGCTTACTGGGTGAATCACTCAATTCCTGGCCGCCTTATGTCCATGAGTATGTAACCTTGGGCTATGGTGAACTATGAGAATGAAGGCCTGGCCTGGCCAGGTGTATCTTTGGGCCTGCTGTAGGCTCCTTATAGTTATTCTACTTTATAATTTATTAAATTCATTCTAGGTCTGTAATAACATTTTGGGGTATTAGTGAAATTAGGAAAGGGGTTTTATCTTATACTTGCATTGAATTGGGTAGAAATTATGCCTATAAGTTCATTACTTAGCTCAGTAATGTGTTATTATATGTTCAGTTGTCGTGTGTTAGAAATCATGCCTATAGTTATTCTATTATGTTCAATCATTATATGTTAGCAATCCTTCCTATAGGTTCATCATCTGGTTCAATTGTGTTCTACTTCTGTTTGTTAGAAACCATGCCTATAGGGTATTGTATGACTCAATGTGCGTGCATGATTATGTTTACATGCTGCCCTATCTACAAATTATAGAAATCATATCTATAGGATCTAAAATCAACTTTAATTGTAGAAATCATGCCTATAGGGTCTGAATTAGTTTTAATCCCACTCACCTCTTCAGGAGTTTTTAACACTGTGTCATTGTCATCACTAGAAAGCATGCCTATAGGGTTAAATTAGCAGTTCTGAATATTCTTCTGTGCCTAACATGACAAGCAAATCTCGTCAAAATCAAACCAAATCGGTTCAAATCTCTGATTTCTCTGGTTATTCTGTCTATGTTCATCATCTATTCTTTGTAACTATGAATATTTTTCATATCTGTTGATGATTCTTACCTACCCTATATTAGGGATTTCAAACCTCTTTAGACCGAACCAGAATGGGTTCGATTTTCTAATTTTTAATAATATTCTGTCTGTATTCATCTTATTCTATGTGATGTTTGCTTTTATTTGTATATCCTGCCGATTTTACACTTTCCCTAAAATTAGGGTTTGAGATTTTTTCCGTTTCAGTACTGATTCTGATGAATCTTCCCTTTTCTGTGTTTGATTACTCTTTTTCCTTATGTTTCCCTAATTTTTACTTTAGTATTTGCCTTAAATATTCTGAACGAATTTTTCTTTTGGTATTATTTTGTGTTTCCCTGATTTACTGGATCTTTGATTTTGTGGCCTAAAATTGCTTATAATTGTTTTTGAAATATTTTCTTGCATCCGAATGACGTGTTTTCCATGTTTATGTGTTAATTTCTACCACTATAGCCTTACTAAACCTAAAGTTATCCTGATTTGCATTCTATATTCTGATTTGAGCCGGCTTGAAGCCAAGACCATTTAGTTTTGAGATCTTGCTACTCAGAATACTGTGGACTTCTATTATTTTGTGCATTTTTGCTTAACTAGTAAGTCACTTGACTTTTGAAATTTTATTCTTACATGTCTCTGATTTGCATATATTATTACTACTGAATCTATGGTTCAATATGCTTTTGAGTGATGCTTAGGCATTGCTCTATCAACTCTGTATGTCTTATTCTATTTAACACTTAACTGCTCCTAATGTTACCAATTCAAAAGTTATTTGAGCTTTTTTTTAAGGTCTATTCAGTTAGTGTATTGACTCCAGAATGCCTATGAACATGTTTACTCACTTGTCCTGAATCCCTGTAGTGAATGCCTCACATTTATGTCAGATTGTGTTAAGACTCTCATTGCTAGTCATAATCTGCTTCTCTGCTTGTGATTTGGAATAGTTGTCTCATCATTTTTGAATTGTTGCCTTGAGATAAATCTTTGATACAAACTGGATCATCTTTTGTTAATTAGACCACTATGACAATGTTACCTGCTACTCTGAGGAATAGTTTGTATAGGTGTCTTAATTTGTGACTGTAATCTCACCCCTCTGCTAACATGATTCTCTCCCCATTCTATGATTATTTGACTCATCACAATGATGTTTTGTTTTCTTGGTAATAACACTAGGTTGTGTACTTAGAATAATTCAACCATGTTTTAACTTATTATGCGCCTATGATCTCGCCAATTCTGCAAACATGTTCTTTGTCAACTTTTATTTAGCATGTGACTGCTTTTGTTCTAAGTGTGAAACCTATTTATCAATTTCATTAAGCTAGTTATTTCTAAGTTCTATGATTTGTTCAAATATTTGCTTGGTTAGCTCCATTTGATCATGTCCGAATCCCTCAGTTCCTATTTCTCAATTTTGGTCCTTTCTTTAACCTGTCACCTAAGCTCTTTTTAAATCCCATTCTTAGTCGGCTGAAAGCCAAGGCTAATTAGTTCTGTCCTTTGGCCTCCCTAGTGTGAGCACTGCTCAGGGTTCATTTGAGACCCTTGTGAACTCTGACACACTAGGATTTGGTCCCTAATCCCTCCTCTGAACTGTCTTTGTTAACCTCCTTAGTGTGAGCATTTCCCTGGGTTCTTGAAGCCCTTGGGAACTGTGACACACTAGGGCCTTGGTTCTATATGCTCAACTCTGTTTTTTGCTCACTAGGTGAATCACTTGATTCCTGGCTGCCTTATGTCCATGAATATGTAACCATGGTCTAAGGTGAACTGTGAGAATGAAGGTTTGGTCGGGCCAGGTGTATCTTTGGTCCAACTGTAGGCTCCCTATAGCTATTCTACTTTGTAATTTATTAAATTCATTCTAGGTCTGTAATAACATTTTGGGGTATTAGTGAAATTGGGAAAGGGGTTTTATCTTATACTTGCATTGAATTGGGTAGAAATTATACCTATAGGTTCATTACTTAGCTCAGTAATGTGTTATTATATGTTCAGTTGTCGTGTGTTAGAAATCATGACTATATGTATTCTATTATGTTCAATCATTATATGTTAGCAATCCTGCCTATAGGTTCATCATCTGGTTCAATTGTGTTCTACTTTTGTTTGTTAGAAACCATGCCTATAGGATATTGTATGACTCAATGCGCGTGCAGGATTCTGTTTACATGCTTCCCTATCTACAAATTATAGAAATCATATCTATAGGATCTAAAATCAACTTTAATTGTAGAAATCATGCCTACAGGGTCTGAATCAGTTTTAATCCCACCGCCTTTTCAGGAGTTTTCAACACTTTGTCATTGTCATCACTAGAATGCATGCCTCTAGGGTTAAATGAGTAATTCTTAATATTCTTCTGTGATTACCACTCTTAGTTACTGCATAAAACACCTGGACATCATGCATATAGGTTTAATCCTTTATGCTTAAAATCAGTAGCCAATTATGTAGGCTCTGGAAATCATATTAAGGAACGACTTTTACATATAACTGCCTGCTCATTAATTCAGTATCACATAGAAATATTTCCTATAGGTTTCTGCAACCTTAACTGGTGCAAATCTGCAACTGTCAATGTTAATCAGTTCCGTGTGCATTTTTTGTCTAAGTGCGGAGGTTAACTTGAGTCGTTATTTGCCTATATGTGAAAGTCCAAAATGTTTTGTATGTCGCCTAGTATTTTCCCTTTTGAGAAACCTAAGTTAAAGTCTAGAACCACCTTAAAATAGAGGTCCAAATGCCTCCTGAACCATAGGCATGGGACGGGTAGTGCACGCGTAGGGTACGACTTAAAATTGACTAATGCGCTTTAGGTAAACAACTTAAAGATAGTAATCGGGTAGCAGGAGCTGATAGTATATGCCCACTGAATAATATGAGTAACACCCCACCTTGAGGGAGTTACGAGATATTAGTTATGTTGGATGGGTTGATCCTTTAGGCTAAAAAATTTGGGACCCCCCACCCCTCCACCTTTATTTTAAAGTCAATCATTTTATTTTTATCTGTCCAAATTGCATCTTCTCTCTTAGACTAATTCATCTAATTCGAGTTCGGCTGGGAACCACCATTTTGGACCTCGAGGAGTGCCTAACACCTTCTCCTCGAGGTAATTTGAGCTCTTACCCGATCTTTGGTGACGCGACTGGTTAATCCAGAGTTATATGCAAATAGTTGCCCTAATGCACCTTAATATGTTAGGTGGAGACTCTCTCTTTTAATACCCTTCCTTAAAAGAGTTGTCACGTGTCGAAACCTGATTTTGCGAGAAAAAGGGGTGCGACAGCTCCCTATGAGGCATTATACGGGAGGCGGTATCGATCTCCAGTTGGATGGTTCCAGTCGGGGGAGGCTCGGTTGCTAGGTACAGATTTGGTACAGGATGCCTTGGATAAGGTTAACATTATACAGGATCGACTTCGCATAGCTCAGTCTAGAAAGAAGCGTTATGCCGATCATCACATTCATGATGTTGCATTCATGGTCGGAGGGAGAGTATTGCTTCGAGTTTCACCCATGAAGGGTGTGATGAGGTTCAGAAAGAAGGGCAAGTTGATCCCTAAGTAGATCGGACCCTTTGAGATTTTGGAGATAGTGGTTGAGGTGGATTACAGGCTCGCATTACCACCTAGTTTATTAGTTATTCATCTGGTGTTCCATGTATCCATGCTCCGGAAGTATCACGGTGACCCGTCCCATGTGTTACATTTCAGCTCTGTCCAGTTGGAGAAGGATTTGACTTATGAGGAGGAGCCGGTGGCTATTCTAGCCCCACAGATTCGCCAGTTGAGGTCGAATAGTTATCCTTCAATTCGAGTGCAATGGAGAGTCAGCCCGTCGAGTCAGCTACTAGGGAGTCCGAGTCGGACATACGGAGTAGATATTCGCATCTTTTTACCAGCTCAAGTACTTTTCTATGTCCGTTCGAGGATGAACGGTTGTTTTAGAGGTGGATAATGTGATGACCCGATAGGTCATCTTATATTTTAGAACCTAATTCTCTGCTTTGAAGCCTTAAATACCTCATATTAGTCCTCCTCAATTTGCGTGCACAGTCTGGGTGCTTTTTCGAAAATCTTTTATGTTAAAAACTAAGAAAATATGAAGTTTTTTCCTCAAAATCCATTTGAGTTGACTTCGATCAATATTTTGGGAAACAGACCCGGATTCATGTTTTGGCGGTTGGGTCCGTATCGTGATTTGTCACTTGGGCCTATGCCCAAAATCACATTTTGAAGTCCCTAGCCTGAGTTATCACACTTTGTTAAAATTTGAAAGTTTAAAAGATTAATGATTTTGATAGTTTAACTAATGTTTGACTTTATTGATATCGGGTCCGTATTTGGGTTCCTGAACCCCGTATAGGTCCAATAATATATTTAGGACTTGTCTGTCAAATTTGGTGATAAACGGAGTTGGTTTGATGTGATTCGGGCATCCGGTTGTGAGAATAGAAGTTCATGAGGTTTCTTGAAAATTTCCTTTGGTTTGATGTTAAATTCGTAGTTCTAGGTGTTATTTTGGCGATTTGATCGCGCGAGCAAGTTCGTATAATACTTTTAGACTTGTTTGTATATTTGGTTTAGATCCCCGAGAGATCGGGTGAGTTTTGAATAGGCTAAAGAGTGAATCTGAACTTAGAAGCATTGCTAGTGTGCTTCAGTTCAGGTGCATGCCTCAGAACTCGCACTTGCGAGGTCAGGCTTTGCATTTGCGACCTCTCCTAGGTTCGCAATCGTGAGAAACTCCTCGCTTTTGTGAAGAGTAGCTGGGGAACCTCAAGTTCACATTTGCAAACAAGAATTCGCATTTGCAAAGTGGGACAGGGGGTACAGTGATTGAAATTGTCATCAAATGGCCGCATTTGCGAAAAATCAATGTTCACATTTGCGAACAAATCATCGCAAATGTGATGACTGCAGAAATGGGAGAACTTCTCATTTGCGATTGTTTCTTCGCATTTGAGGGGTTCGCAATTGCGAACCTCAGGTAGCAAATGCGACATGTGCAACTGATCAAATAGCTAAAAAAGGGGATTCTCTCATTCTTCAAATTTTCAAAACAAGAAAACCCTAGAGGCAATTTTCCCAAGCACCCTTCTTTTTCAAATCATTGGTAAGTGATTCTAATCCCTTTTTTTCAATCTTTCACTATATTTCCTAAGATTTCAACCTAAAATATAGTGTTTTCATGATGGAAATTGGGGGTTTGGGTAGAATTAGAGATTTTTGTAAAACTGGGATTTAGACCTCAAATTGAGGTCGGATTCCAATACAAATTACATAATCGGGCTCGGGAGTGTATGGGTAATCGGGTTTTGGTCCGAATTCCGGGTTTGGACCAAGCGAACCCGAAAGTTGACTTTTTCAATAATGACAAATTGAATCCTTTACAATCGTGGGTAGTTCCTAAGGCTTAATTTTAATCGTTTTGTTTCTAATTTGCTAGATTCTATTGGTTCGGAGGCTTGTTTGGAAGGCAAAGTTGTGGTTGAGCTTTGAATTGATCCTTGGGGAAAGGTAAATATCGTGGTTAACCTTGACTTGAGGGATTAGGATCTGCTTGTTTATTTGTTGTATGTTTAGATGTTGGTCAACACATATGTGAGGTGACAAGTACTTATGCGTTGTTGTCTGGTTAAAGCATGCAGTTGGGACTTGTTGCTTGTAATTTATTGCTTACTTTGATCATGTTCTCCATGCTTAGACTAGTTACTTATTAAATTGATCATTCTTGCCACGTTTATGGGCCTTTTGTGATAATTGAGTATTGTTCCTAAAAGTGAAATTGGTATTGTGAAACCATAGTTGATGTAAGGCTTGTTTTTGTTATTTTATCTCCCTGTTGTTACTTGTTCATTGTTATACGGTAAGGGAGAGTGCTAATGAACGAAGGGTGATGTCATGTCGTATGTGAGTGTTAATGCACGAAGGGTGATGTCATGCCATATTGTGAGTATTAATGCACGAAGGGTGATATCGTCCCATGTTATGAGAGTCAATGCACGAAGGGTGATGTCGTACCGTATCTATTGATTTTTACTGAAAGTGAGAGTAAAAGTATGAAGGGTGATATCGTGCAGTATCATTGTTTCATTGTGACGATGAGAGTAAAAGCACGAAGGATGATGTCGTGCAATTTTTCTTCATTGTGCTTTAATTGTTTTTACTGGTTAAAGGTATATTGACTGTTCTGGTTATCATTTCTGATGTATCTCTCGTATCTTATATTACCCTTTAGCATATCCCCCTCCCAATAGTACATGTTTAGCTTTCAATTGTCGTTATCTTGTATGTATACTGTTATTTTCACAGGTTTATTACGTGGTGTCTTATCATAGCCTCGTCACTACTTCATCGAGGTTAGGCTCGGCACTTACGGAGTACATGGGGTCGGTTGTACTCATACTACACTCTGCACTTCTTGTGCAGACCTTGGTACTGGCTCTAGCTGATCATGAGGATAACAACTTGGATTTTCTCATTGGAGACTCGAGGTAGATCTGCTGGCATCCACAGACCTTGAAATCCCATTCTGTTTTACCTATTTTCTTGTTTCTTTTTGTTCAAATCAGTTGTATTTCTTTCAGACTCTGTTTGTAGAAAATCCTAGAAGCTCGTGAGCAGTGAGTCTAGATCCAGATTATAGTAAATATTATTGGAGGATCTAGCTGATCGTGAGGCATACCTGCTTGGATTTTCTCATTAGAGGCTCGAGGTAGATCTGCTGGCGTCCACATACCTTGAAGTCCCCTTCTGTTTTCCCTATTTTGTTGTTTATTTTTGTTGAAAACAGTTGTATTTATTTCAGACTCTGTTTATAAAAAATCCTAGAAGCTCGTGAGTTGTGACTCCAGATCCGGATTGTAGTAGATATTATGGGTTATTCTGCACTTAGTTTTATTTCATTTTGGCTTAATTGACTTTATTTATTGAAATTTAATAACTGTTGGCTTAACGGTTCTCTAACATTGGCTTGCCTAGCAAGTGAAATGTCAGGCGCCATCACGGTCCCGAAGCTGGGAATTCTTGGTCGTGACATTACATTTCTAAATGAAGTAATAAATCTCATGATTGGCTAATTAATCGGCCTATCCTTGATACATGTAGAGATCTCCGCAGTGGATATTTTGTCTTTCTGTTTTCCGGCTCAGCCAATTTACCTCGATCTCAATTTTGTTTGGTCCCAGGGGCTCGAGCTTTGACGGTGTAACCTCGGACCTCAATATGGTATGGGTTCAAGGTCAAACCTTAATCTATCACATTCTAGTCTCGATCAGCTCACGCAAGGGGTGGGCCCGATTTTATTGTATACGAATATTCCCCTCGTTTCTCGTAGAGAGGGTGACGAGAAGCGATATGAACTTCCAAATCTCGCCTCGATAGGCCATGACATAAGCGACGAACCCGACTTTGATGTAAGTGGCAAATGGATACCGAAACATCCCGTCTATCCAGTTACCAAGGCATTAAATGCCTGACAGTCGTTGGTTGGCCACTATCATTTCTGAACCATCACTAGTAAGCTATTTGTACCCTAGCTTTTCCTTATTCAAACCTTTACGCTCAAAGCTCCTCCTATTCTTAAATTTTCTTCAAAAATCCCTTTGCTTTACAACTCTTGCACACAAACTTCTTGATCTTTCATCAAACCGCATATCATCATAATTATCTTTTCTCCTGTTCTTCAATGGCGAAAACTTCAACGACCGTGCCGAAAAAGGAGGCTGCTTCTCATCACGACCCTCCGGCGGCAGAGCTGCGGCGGAACCTCACCCTGAGGAATTTATTTCATCGGGGTGCCCTACTATTACTGATTTTAATGTTGAAAAGACCTCCTCGGTACCGGGCCGATGTGATCCGGTCTCGAGGTATATATGCACAATCACCGAAGATCTCCTCACCAAGGTTAAAGAGGACTGCAACTGGGTTAACAAGCATGTGGTGGTTCCTTCACCCGAGGAATCGATCACTACCCACATGGAGGGTTTACTAAGTGTTTACACTTACCCCTTTATATTGGCCCCTTAGACCCTATCATCATTTCCTTCTGCAAGATGTATGATGTGACACTCGGCCAGATCCACCCCTCCTTCTGGAGAATAGTGATTCTCCTCTGATTTTTTGTAAGTAAAATCGAGGGATGTCCATTTACCCTCGACCAAATTATTCACCTTTACAGTCCCCGACTCTATCAAGGGGGGATGATCAAGCTTGCTCGTCAGGCCAGTAGGGCCCCGTTCTCCAGCATAGACAAATCTCGGGACCGAGGTTGGATGGACCAATTTGTTCGAGTAAAGACTTCGGACCTGATCCCTGCTGGAGACAATCCGTTTCCCGAGAGATGGAACATGAAACGTAAGTAGTACTTTGCTTTGAAGGTTTAATCTCATTATTTTTTCCTCTTATCTCGTTCTTCGTTGATGTTTTTGGTGTCACAACTGTGGCCCAGATGCCGGACCCAATTCCAAAACTTAAGGAATGGGTCGAGGGCCTTGTGTCACAGAGGTCGTACTCCAAGCGGGCTTGGATGGAACTATCGAAGGGTCGATGGGAGTCCCACAATCATGGTAAGAGATTTTCCCTAATACATCTAATATCATTTATTTTTATCATCAGCCTTTGATTTGTTACAACGACATCGAGATGGGGCCTCCATCAACGGATAATGATACATACGCTAACCCCCCGCTCTGAAACAGGTCAAAGAGAAGGGGAAAATAAAAGCCCTGATTCCCTCCGACTCCAAAAAGAAGAGACCGAGGAAATGGCTGATACATAAGTCCAAAAAAGTCGGGGCCCAAGAACTCTCATCGAACTCACTCAATTGATTGAGGGAAGAGTCTGAGGAAGAAGAAGAAAAATCTGAGTCGGTGTCCTGAGTAAGACACGACTCCGAGATACCTCAAGCATGGAGGCTGTAGAAGAGGCAGTGGCAAAAATCCCCGAGAGGGTCGAGAAAGAGACCGAGGAAACGCTTCTCGAGCTGCATAAAATGTCCCGAGGGAAAATCTCGGAGTGATCGATATTTCTGGCTGTCCTCAAATTTTGGACGCCATGATTTGTGTGACCGGCATGTTAGGAAGTCGTTCTTACGAGAGCCTCAGGGGGTGGCTGACATCCATGGCTTCTTAGACGGATTTGAGTCTACCGCTTTGGAAGATGCCGCCGGACGTGGTGACTTGACGTTGCCAAATAAGGTACTGTCATCGGATGCTACTGGGTCTCTATCGAGCCCAAAACTGGTAGGTCAATTCCTGGCCCCAAGTGCTAACCCCCACCACAGGCGGTCGATAACTTTTTCTGTCCCGGAGGATGCCCGAGTCTTCTCTACCCAGGTGGTCTAGCTACCTCAAATGCTTAGTGACCGAGGAAGATCAGGCCGTGATGAATGCGGTGGAGGAGTCTTGGCTATTTAACGAGGCCCAACATGCTCTGACTTTGAAGGTTCCATTAACCTGATTCACCACAAGGAGGGAGTCGCATTTTTCTTCGAGACTTGGTTCCGTTAACCTGATTCCGCTCTGAAGCCTTTGGCTAGTTCGAGACTTGAAATCATGTCCTCATATTCAGCCTCGTTGTTAGTCAATTTCACAGTTCTAATAGATTGCAAAACTGTCGCGCCCCTTTTTCTCGTGAAATCGGGTTTCGACATATGACAACTCTTAGATAGGAGTTGCTCGTATTAATAAGCGTGCACAGACTATCATCTCCTGCTACCCGATTACTATGTTGAAGTTGTTTACCTAAAGCATTCTAAATTAATTCTAAGTCGTGTCCTATGTGTGCACTACCCATCCCATGCTTATGGTCCAAAAGGCTTTGGACCTCTATTTGGGTGGTTCTAGACTTACTTAGGTTGCTCAAAAATGATAAAAACTAATCGTGCATACGAAACAAATATGACTGCACATGATAGCAAAGAGTGTCTCATGTTATCCTCCACACATAAACAAAGAAGCACGCAGACTGAATTTCAGATTAAGCAGTGGACGTTTTTAGAGTTAAGGCGTATTTGGGTTGTTAAATCCTATAGGCATGGTTCCCATGTGATTCTGATTTCAGAAATATCTCCTTTGATTCAAAGACTGATACTTGCCAAAAATGGGCAAGTACTAAGTAACACCATATTTACACAAGTAATAACGGTATAATCCCAAAAAGGTAAGCAAATCAGTGTAAGAATCCATGAACGGATTAGATTAGGAGAAGAGTTGGAGGCGGCAGCTAGGGTTTGTGAGGAGAGGAGAAGGTTCGAGAGGATTTGGAGGCGGCGGACGGGTAAAATAAGGTTAGAGTTTGGGTGAGGTTAATTTAAAAAGGAGGAATGAATGAAGGCCGTTGATCTTGAGAGGTCAACGACCAAGATTAAAAATTGAACGGGGCGGGTCGTGGAGATAGGTACCGATCGGGTTTTTGATTAAGGGGTCATTTGGTTTGGGCTGGGGCTATTGGGCTAAGGTACTGGGCCAATTTAGTCCGAAAATTGGCTTAAAATTGGGCTACAATTTAAATACACGAAATTCATCAAAAAATAAATTATAAAAATGATTAATAAAATAAAAATATTATTTATGCACTAAAATGAATGAAAATAATAACTTGGTATTATAAAAATATAAAATGCTATTTTGTCACAAATAATATAATAAAAGAGCAATTATACATACATAGGCTATTATTGCAAAAATTACATAAATAATTCAACTATAGATATAATAATAGAAATAATGTAAAAAATGTTTCAAAACATGTATGCGGGTGTAAAAACAATAAATTTTGATGATTAAGTTATTGCAAATAATTTAAGGTAATAATATGTAAATATTCAACTAATTTAAAATGCAAGAAAATTAATTTTAAAGCTATAAAAATTGTGGAAAATTATGGAAAATGCTTGTATAAATCTTGTAAATTAAATGAATGAAAAGTGACATTTTGAAAATATATACACTATTCGGAAAAAAGTTAAGGCAAAACTGGGTATCAACAGATGCCCCTCTTTACCCGAGAATGATGAACGAGTTATCGGGTAAAGAAAATGATGGAACAATTTTGGTCGAATTGAGTGGGAATGATGTGTTTTTGAAAATTGGGGGTCGAACTCTGGTTTCTGAGTTGCCTACATATCCCTAGTATGGAGTTGTTATAAGAATGGTCGCATGTTTTGAAAAGGTTCTTTTGGATACGATATTGTTGTAAGTAACGAACAATTTTAGGTGGAATCATGAATGCGAAATGAACATTACGGGTGTATCACAAGGCAAATATCTGAACAGTCATAGAGTAAAAGGTAGGCAATTATTGATCGCAGTTACGTTTGAAGCAGTCAAAGGACGTGAATGTTAGGAACGGAAACCAGAGCAAAGATTGCTCCCGTTTGCAGAACGGTTACCTCCCGAGTTACCTACAAAACTCAAAACACAGTGCATACGAATATATATGGGTTATTGCAAAAAATTAAACATGATGCAAATTCCCTTTGGACGATGAAGGTTGTCTTTGGACGCCGAGGATGATGTCCTTAGACCATGATGTCTTGGGCCATGAAGCATATGATAAGGAATTCGCAAGCCATAAAATGGTGCCCTCGGGCCATGAGGATGGTGCCTTTGAACTATTAACATTTGAATAATGGTGCCTAGTTTAAAGAGATCCTCAGGCCATGGAATGGTGTCTCCCCGCTATGAGGATGGTGCCTTCGGACTATGACGCCTTCGGACAAAATGGCGATGTTTCAACCTATGAAATGCAGAGATATGATGCTTAGTTATATGCGAGGACGAGACGGGACAAGGCTTAGTCTTGTATGAGATGAGGGCAGTGCTTAGCCCTATGTGAATAAAGGGGATAGTGCTTGGCCTTATGTAGCGTAGTGGAGACAGTGTTTAGTCTTATGCAAGGAAGGGGAAACAATGCTTAGTCTCATGCAAAAAAGGCAGTCTTAGCCTTATGAAATTACGAAGGCAATGCTTAGCCTCATGCAAGAAATGGAGACAGTGCTTATTCTCATACAGAGAAAGGGAGACAGGGCTTAGTCTCATGCAAAGAAAAGGCAGTTCTTAGCCTTATGCAGGAGACAGAGACAAGGCTTAGTCTCGTACAAAGAATAGACAGTTCTTAGCCTTATGCAGGGAACAGAGATAATGCTTAGTCTCATATAAGGAAAGGCACTTATCCTTATGCAATTACGAAGGCAATGCTTAGCCTCATGCAAGGAATGGAGACATTGCTTAGTCTCATGCAGAGGAAGGGAGACAAGGCTTAGTCTCGTGCAAAGAAGAGGCAGTGCTTAGCCTTATGCAATTATGGAGGCAATGCTTAGCCTCATGCAGGGAACAAAGACAATGCTTAGTCTCATATAAGGAAAGGCAGTGCTTAGCCTTATGTAATTATGGAGGCAATGCTTAGCCTCATGCAAGGAATGGATACATTTCTTAGTCTCATACAAAGAAAGGCAGTGCTTAGCCTTATGCAATTAGGGAGGCAATGATTAGCCTCATGCAAGAAATGGATACAAAGCTTAGTCTTATGCAGAGAAAGGCACTGCCTAGCCTTATGCAAGAAAAGCGATGAGTGGCTACGAGAGAGTGAAGTATTTCTTAGCTGGATATGTTTGTGTTTGGAAACTTGTCATCATGAAGGTAGTAATTTGTTGTGCGTATGTATTCGCGAATATTACTGTTATGTTTATCGTGCCTGCATTCAAAGAAAAAATCGTAAGTTTTGTTGGGGCATAGAAACAATTTTTTTGAAAATATGTATGTATTTGACAAATTATTTGCAGAGATATAGTTGTTGGAAATTATGATGGTGCGTGAGATCAAATAATTTAGATGAACAGGCGACTATGACGCATTTAGAGACATTGCAACCTCCCTGCTTTATAATTTTGAGGGTCCTCCTCAAAATTCTGCTCTAGTTTAAGTGCATACTTCTGACAACACTTTCTTTGGTTGTTCCATTCATGACGAAGTCGGCTGAACTTGCGATCTTGCCCCAGTTTCTGATCATGAGAAAATAAAGATTTTATTAAGATGTGACCGAACCCACAGTGTTGATACCTAATTTTTCCTCATATGTTAAATATCTATATATATACTTTCAAAATAGTATATATGCATCATCATTTAGTTTATAAGCATATACAAGTATTTTTCCATAATTTTTAAAGACTTTAAATCAATTTATTTCTGCATTTTTATTATATAAATATCCAGTAATTATCCTTCAAATTATTTTTATGATGATTTAATCATACAAACTTATAATTTACACCAACATGATGTTTTAAATATTTTTCAGTGCATTTTTATAATTACATTTGCATTTTTGGGCCAATTGCACATTTTTGCAATAATAGCCCATATTAATGTATTATTACATTATTTATGCAGAAAATGACTTTTTTATATTTTTATAGTGTTAAGTAATTATTTTTAATTATTAGTGCACAAATGATATTTTTGCTATTTATCAATTACTTTTATAAAATTATATTTTATTAAATATTGGGTATTTAAAAACTAGCCTAAAAAAACCTATCCATTTTCGAACCAATTGCTGGCCCAAATCTAACACCCTATCCCAAATAACCCCCAGCCCAAAATAATTAACCCAGCCCCACAACCCAGTCGCAATCCGTTAAACCACCCGACCCAAGACCCCTTTTAAATCGTGGTCGTTGATCTCTGAGATCAACGGCCCACATCACACCCTCCCTTTTAATTACCACCCAAACCCCCTAACACTAATCACTTCCTACCATCTGCCTCCCTCAAATCCCACCTCCCTTCTCCCTCCTAAGAACCCTAGCCGCTGCCTCCCCTAAAATCTCTCCTAATCCCACACGATATTGGATTCTATGGCTACCCTATGCCAAATATGGCCTCTCTTTGGTACTGGATCCTTTTCTATACTGCTTGCCTAAACATGGAAAGCAGATCTCATAAGAATCGAACCAAAATCGGTTCAGATCCTTGACTTTTATGATTATTCTGTCTATATTCATCATGTGCCCTATTGTAAGTACGAATATTTCTGTATCTTCTGTTGATTCTTACTTACCCTAAATTAGGATTTTAAGATCTCTTTTAATCGAACCAAAATAGGTTCGATCCTCTGATTTTAGGTATTATTATGTCCATATTCACCCGATATTCTACTATGTCCTGTTTTTATTTTATTTCTGTCAATATTTGTCTTACCTAAAATTACGGTTTTCAGATTTTTCTTAATTAGTTCGATTCTCTGATTTTAGTACTATTTGTGTCTCTATTCATCTTATGCTACTTTGTTTTTGAATATTCTATTAATATTTATTTTTTCGTAAAATTAGGGTTTATCGGCTTACTCTCCTAATTTGATTCTTAATTGATTTATGTGTTTCTTTCCTTTTACATTCTGATCGTTTATATTTCTTTATTTATGTTCTTGTTCTACTACTATATAAATTTATTCCCCCTTCCCTTTTGTGGACGGAACTTTGAAATCACTATTTTTCTCACTAAAAACTAAAATTTTCTACTCTATATTTGCTCACTCTTCTATTCTGTTTGGCTCTTGGCCGGCTGAAAGTCAAGGCCACCAGATTTCTACTTTTTGACCTCTCTTGGGTGTGATCACTGCCTGGGTTCTTGAAACCCTTGGAACTTGACACATTCAGGATCTTGGGTCCTTACTACAATCTTTTCTTGTTTATCGAATAATCACAGGTTAGTTTCTAAACCTTTGTAATGATTAATCTATTATGTTAAGCATGTTCTCTGAAACTGCATGATCCAATGCATCTTTTTGACTCTTTTCTGCCTAATTCTGCTTACTAGCTTAATGATGTTCTGCACTTAGCCTAATTAATTTAGACACAATGAAGCATGCTTAGTTTAATTTATGATGACTGGAATGATCTGTTTGACTACATGGTTTGATCCATATTCCCTGCCTAATTCTGAACTTCTGACGACCAATTGATATTATTAATATGCCCTAACCTATTTAATATACCTTTAATTTGAATGTTGTATGCTCCTATGACTATGGTTATCATCCTATGAACTCCTGCTATGTCCAACCTATACCCCTTAATGATTTGTGATCTTTTGAAAATAATCGCCTTTGATTAATACCCTCCATGATACATAATCTTGTTTTTGTGTAATACTATATAAACCTAGGTTAGCATGATCTGACCTCTTTAGACCTAATTTAGTTGCATTATTTGGTTTCGATAGCCTAATACCATTGCATGTTAACTTGCCATCCCAGGATCCTTGTTCCTTGTCATAGGCCACCCTGTCCAGTGTGTAAATTCGTTTTTCTTTGGAATTCATTATGTGAATATCTTACAATATAGCAAATTCTTTCAAAACCTATTACCCTACTACTATTTCCATTGGTTGTTTCTTGTTTAATTCTGGGGCTGGCTGAAAGCCGAAGCCTTTCTCTAAGTATCCTCTGTCAACCTCCCTAGTGTGAGCACTGCCCTGGGTTCTTGAAGCCCTTGGGAACTCTAACACACTAGGGTCTAGGTTTCTCTGCCACTTTTCCCTAATTTCTCAAACTGTGCCTTTCTTGTCACCTATTGGATAAACCTGTTGATTGGTGTAAATGGTTATACTTCTGGAACTTTTGTTCAAACTATGGTTGCTGGATATGGTCTATTATGTGTAAAATGGAGATTGGTTCTAGGCTGTTGTGCAACTATATGGACATGAGAATGAAGGCCTGACCAGGCTGGGTATACTTTAGGCATGCTTTAGGATTACTATAGCTATTTTTTACTCTGTAATTCATTCCATTCATTGGGTCTGTAATAATGTTGTAATAAATATTGGGGTGTTAGTACAAATTAGGAAAATGGGTTTATTTTAACATTTGTATGAAAGAGGTAGAAATCCATCCTATAGGTGTTTACTTTGCTCAAATATGTTCTGCTATTATGTGTTAGATAACATGCCTATAGGTGTTTACCTTGATCAAATATGTTCTGCTATCGTGTGTGTTGGGTAACCTACCTATAGGTGTTTACTTTGCTCAAATATGTTCTGCTATTGTATGTGTTAGATAACCTGCCTATAAGTGTTTACCTTGCTCAAATATGTTCTGATATTGTGTGTGTTAGATAACCTGTTTACCTTTCTCAAATATGCTCTGCTATTGTGTGTGTTAGATAACCTTCCTATAAGTGTTCAATCCGTCTAACCTATTCTGCTTCTACATGTTAGATATCATGCCTATAGGAAATAAAGTGACCAATGTTCAATTTGCATTACAACATATTCGTTAGACATTATGATCATAGGGTCATGTTATATTATGTTCTACAAATCTATATTTTAAAAATCATGCCTATAGGGTTTTAATTGGTTGATATGTTGTTGTCATAGTTGCTCACTTAGTGGACATGCCTATAGGAACTAAAGCCAGTATCAATCATCAAAGATAGAAATCATGTCTAAAGGGTAATCTCCACTTGCTTTTAAGTGCTAAAATTGGGCTTTAAAACACTGTCTTGTTGAACACTATTAGAAAGCATGCCTATAGGATCAAACTGAGTAATTCTGAATATTCTCATGTAGTTATCACTGCTAATTACTGCATAAATAACCTAGATATCATGTCTATAGGTTTAACTGCTTATAACTTAAAATCATTAAGCAACTGTGCAGTCACTTAGAAATTGTGCTTTGCATAACTGCTTGCATGATCAAAATCCAGAATCACATAGAAATCATATCTATAGGATTTAATGATTTTAACTCGTCTCAATTTTTGAAACTGTCAAACGCCTAATTTGTTTGCGTGCATTTGTTGCCTAAGTGTGGAGGCTAACTTGAGTTCTTATTTGCTTTTACATAAAAGTCCAACTTGTTTTGTATGTTGCCTATTTTTATCATTTTTGAGCAACCTAAGTTAAGTCTAGAACCATCAAAAATAGAGGCCCAAAACTTAGGATTAAGTTAAGTCGAGGGAGTTACGAAGTATTATTTATGTTGCACGGGGTGATCCTTTAGGATAAAAAACTTAGGACTACCCCCCCCCCCCCCC